>JAHCLQ010000372.1:0-164432 GCA_023678885.1 Pogostemon cablin
AGTCCTTCTTTTTTGACAAAAGCAAATAATTGACCATATGTAATTGTTTCAAAAGGAATGTCACTTTGACCAGTAGCTTCCTTAAGCTTTTGATGAATTCTTTCACCGAAAAGTTTAGGAAGTCCAGCTATGAATTCCAATTGTAACCTTTCATATATTTTCAAATCCTTGTATTCCAACATTCAACCTTTCATATCCCTTTCAAATCCCTGTATAAAATCCTTGTAATTCATATCTACCAACACACCTTCTAGTGCAGCAAATAATACTTATGAATCAAGTAAATATTCAGAACCTTAGTTCCACAATTAATACTTATGAAATTATCACAAGTATTCAGTAATCAAAATTTTTGAAATTGTCTTTTCGTATCACAGCCAAACAAGAGGCTCTGATACCATTTGGGACCGGATCGCTTTGAACAGGATAATTGTATGTATCATATTGGTCCCCTTGATTTCAAAACTGCTTTTTCGGTCAAAACTCACGAAGAGACTATTTCAATTCAAAAAGAATTTCAAAGTTTAAATCTTCTGTCAAACATTTCTATCAAAAAATATTTGGAAAAGAATTATAGATATATTCATTTTGGTTTAATTCAAGTTGCTATTAAACCTCTTGTTCATATTGGCGTTGATGCTCCTGTTTACCTTGCTTTAAGGGACAACAGGTTAAAAAGATACAAATCTTCTTTACTCGCCATGATTCAAACAAATATTTGCAATGGTCCTATTTATTTCAATTGTGCTCCTGATTTTTCAATTGATATTACTGATCCTTTATTAATAGATTCATTAATTCTTGATATTCATTTACAGAGCAATGAATTCAAAAATCTTTGCAAAAATTTTGCTGTTATATATCGTGTTTATTTTCGCGTTATGTCTTCACAACTCAATCCAAAATTCATTATGCATCCTACTTCCAAAGAAGAAACTGTTATGCTTCAAATAGAAGCAGACAACTCTAATTACTTTGTCCCCAAAAGACTCAAGTGGAATGAAATAACCATTCCCAATGAATTCATAATCAATAATCCTCAAATACCAAGAGGAATTGAAAGACACGAAGTCTCCGAAATAGAAGAAGACTCTGAAGGAAGAATACTCCTCAGATTCAACTCTATGAGACAGAATGATGTTGTTCCCAACATCAGGATTCAAGAAATCAATTCCAGAGCCTCTTTTTCAGATAACTATGGTTATCAAAACATCAAAGTCAATTTCAAAACCCCAATTCCTTCTTATCAAGAATCTGTTAACCCAGGTTCCCCTACTGCAAGTTCTCCTACTGATTTTCAAATGGAAAATTGTATTTCAATGATTTTCTCTGAAAACTTTACTCCAATTTTCAAATATCTTTATAAGAGTTTCAGTGATGAAACAATTAGAAAAGATTGGTTTTTAAAATTTGACAAAGAATTTCGAATAAAACTCAATGATATTTGGAAAGAAGAACTTCAAAACAAATACAGGTCAAACATTTCTCTTTTGAATTGGTTTGACACTTATTGCAAAATAAACAATATTTGTAACATTTCTGATGAAGTTCATTCTTTAAATCAGATTAATGTTCAAAAAAGTATTTACAAAAAAATGGGAACTTGACAATGGTGTTACTGTTTCCTCTATTCATCCTCCTTTACAAAATATAAAGATTTCTTTTGAAAAAGGTAAAATCCCAGCTACCCCTTTTCGAACAGGAGAGGGAGATGTTGCTAAGGATGTCAAAAAGATTATTGAACAAAATAATTTTTCAAATCAAATTCATCATACTATTGCAGAACATGTGGATAGCCTATCAGTGAAATTAGATTCAAAACCCTTTGATTCCAAATTTCCAAATAGTATTTCTACTCCTCATTTTATTCCAAGAAGCCTTCCTACTAATATTGAAAAGAATTTGCAACTCCCTGCAAGTTCTAGCCTTATTGATAGAATTTCAAAAAAGCTCGTTGAAACTTCATCCTCTCAAAACAATGAAGCTTCAATCTCTTCAAAAGCCACTACTCCTCATGTTTCAAACATTAATTGTTTGAACAAAGACAAAAAGATTTGTTGATCTTAATGAAGGAAATATGCATCAAAATGAAGTAAATGTGCATCGAAACGAAGGAAATATGCATCAAAATGAAGTAAATGTGCATCCAAACGAAGGAAATGTGCATCAAAATGAAGTAAATATGCATCAAAATGAAGTAAATTATGCATCGAAATGATGGAAATGTGCATGGTAATGAATTAAATATGCATCAAAATGAAGTAAATGTGCATCGAAATGAAGGAAATATGCATCAAAACGAAGTAAATATGCATCAAAATGAAGTAAATATACATATAAACGAAAGAAATGTTGATCGTAATGAATTAAATATGCATCAAAATAAAGTTAATATGCATCGAAACGAAGGAAATATTTATATTAATGAAGTAAATATTTATCAAAATGTAGTAAATATGCATCGAAATGAAGGAAATGTTGATCTTAATGAAGGAAATATGCATCAAAATAAAGTAAATATGCATCAAAACGAAGGAAATGTTGATCGTAACGAAGTAATTATGCATCAAAATGAAGTAAATATACATAGAAACGAAGGAAATACGCAGCAGAACGAAGTAAATATGCATCAAAATGTAGTAAATATGTATCCAAACGAAAGAAATATTGATCATAATGAAGTAAATATGCATCAAAATGAAGTAAATATGCAACGAAACGAAGGAAATTTTGATCTTAATGAAGGAAATATGCATCGAAACGTAGAAAATGTTGATCGTAATGAAGTAATTATGCATCAAAATGAAGTAAATGTGCATCGAAATGAAGGAAATGTTCATCGTAATGAATTAAATATGCATCAAAATGAAGTAAATGTGCATCGAAACGAAAAAAATATGCATCAAAATGAAGTAAATGTGCATCGAAACAAAGGAAATGTGCATTGAAACGAAGGAAATGTGCATCAAAATGAAGTAAATATGCATCGAAATGAAGGAAATGTGCATCGTAATGAATTAAATATGCATCAAAATGAAGTAAATGTGCATCGAAACGAAGGAAATATGCACCAAAACGAAGTAAATATGCATCAAAATTAAGTAAATATACATCTAAACGAAGGAAATGTTAATCGTAATGAATTAAATATGCATCAAAATAAAGTTAATATGCATCGAAACGAAGGAAATATTGATATTAATGAATTAAATATTTATCAAAATGTAGTAAATATGCATCGAAATGAAGGAAATGTTGATCTTAATGAAGGAAATATGCATCAAAATAAAGTAAATATGCATCAAAACGAAGGAAATGTTGATCTTAACGAAGTAATTATGCATCAAAATGAAGTAAATGTGCATTGAAACGAAGGAAATACGCATCGGAACGAAGTAAATATGCATCAAAATGTAGTAAATATGCATCAAAATTTAGCAAATATGCATCAAAACGAAGGATATATTGATCGCAATGAAGTAAATATGCATCAAAATGAAGTAAATATGCATCGAAATAAAGGAAATGTTCATCGTAATGGAGTAAATTTGCATCAAAATGAAGTAAATGTGCATCGAAACGAAGGAAATATGCATCGAAACGAAGTAAATATGCATCAAAATGAAGTAAATATACATCTAAACGAAGTAAATGTTGATTGTAATGAATTAAATATGCATCAAAATAAAGATAATATGCATCGAAACGAAGGAAATATTGATATTAATGAAGTAAATATTTATCAAAATGTAGTAAATATGCATCGAAATGATGGAAATGTTGATCTTAATGAAGGAAATATGCATCAAAATGAAGTAAATGTGCATCGAAACGAAGGAAATATGCATCAAAATGAAGTAAATGTGCATCGAAACGAAGGAAATGTGCATCAAAATGAAGTAAATATGCATCGAAATGAAGTAAATTATGCATCGAAATGATGGAAATGTGCATGGTAATGAATTAAATATGCATCAAAATGAAGTAAATGTGCATCGAAATGAAGGAAATATGCATCAAAACGAAGTAAATATGCATCAAAATGAAGTAAATATACATATAAACGAAGGAAATGTTGATCGTAATGAATTAAATATGCATCAAAATAAGGTTAATATGCATCGAAACGAAGGAAATATTGATATTAATGAAGTAAATATTTATCAAAATGTAGTAAATATGCATCGAAATGAAGGAAATGTTGATCTTAATGAAGGAAATATGCATCAAAATAAATTAAATATGCATCAAAACGAAGGAAATGTTGATCGTAACGAAGTAATTATGCATCAAAATGAAGTAAATGTGCATAGAAACGAAGGAAATACGCATCAGAACGAAGTAAATATGCATCAAAATGTAGTAAATATGTATCCAAACGAAAGAAATATTGATCATAATGAAGTAAATATGCATCAAAATGAAGTAAATATGCATCGAAACGAAGGAAATTTTGATCTTAATGAAGGAAATATGCATCAAAATGAAGTAAATGTGCATTGAATTAAGAAAATGTTGATCGTAATGAAGTAATTATGCATCAAAATGAAGTAAATGTGCATCGAAATGAAGGAAATGTTCATCGTAATGAATTAAATATGCATCAAAATGAAGTAAATGTACATCGAAACGAAAAAAATATGCATCAAAATGAAGTAAATGGGCATCGAAACAAAGGAAATGTGCATTGAAACGAAGGAAATATGCATCAAAATGAAGTAAATATGCATCGAAATGAAGGAAATGTGCATCGTAATGAATTAAATATGCATTAAAATGAAGTAAATATACATCTAAACGAAGGAAATATGCACCAAAACGAAGTAAATATGCATCAAAATTAAGTAAATATACATCTAAACGAAGGAAATGTTAATCGTAATGAATTAAATATGCATCAAAATAAAGTTAATATGCATCGAAACGAAGGAAATATTGATATTAATGAATTAAATATTTATCAAAATGTAGTAAATATGCATCGAATTGAAGGAAATGTTGATCTTAATGAAGGAAATATGCATCAAAATAAAGTAAATATGCATCAAAACGAAGGAAATGTTGATCTTAACGAAGTAATTATGCATCAAAATGAAGTAAATGTGCATTAAAACGAAGGAAATACGCATCGGAACGAAGTAAATATGCATCAAAATGTAGTAAATATGCATCAAAACGAAAGAAATATTGATCATAATGAAGTAAATATGCATCAAAATGAAGTAAATATGCATCGAAACGAAGGAAATTTTGATCTTAATGAAGGAAATATGCATCAAAATGAAGTAGATATAAATCGAAACGAAGGAAATGTAGATCGTAATGAAGTAATTATGCATCAAAATGAAGTAAATGTGCATCGAATTGAAGGAAATACGCATCGGAACGAAGTAAATATGCATCAAAATGAAGTAAATATATGTCGAAACGAAGGAAATGTTGATCGTAATAGAGTAAATATGCATCAAAATGAAGTAAATTTGCATCAAAACGAATTAAATATTCATTGAAATGAAGTAAAAATGCATTAAAATGAAATATGTGTGCATCTAAATGAAATAAATGTTGATCTAATAAAGAAAATATGCGTCAAAATGAAGTAAATATGCATCGAAACGAAGGAAATGTTTATCGTAATGAAGAAAATATGCATCAAAATGAAGTAAATGTGCATAGAAACGAAGGAAAAATGCATCGGAACGAAGTAAATATGCATCAAAATGAAGTAAATAAGCATCAAAACGAAAGAATATTGATCGTAATGAAATAAATATGCATCAAAATAAAGTAAATATACATCGAAACGAAAGAAATGTTGATCGTAATGAAGTAAATAAGCATCAAAATTTAGCAAATATGCATCAAAACGAGGACATATTGATCGCAATGATGTAAATATGCATCAAAATGAAGTAAATATGCATCGAAAGAAGGAAATGTTCATCGTAATGAAGTAAATATGCATCAAAATGAAGTAAATGTGCATCGAAACGAAGGAAATATACATCGAAACGAAGTAAATATGCATCAAAATGAAGTAAATATACATCTAAACGAAGGAAATGTTGATCGTAATGAATTAAATATGCATCAAAATAAAGTTAATATGCATTAAAATGAAGTAAATAAGAATCAAAATGAAAGAATGTTGATGTAATTAAATAAATATGCATCAAAATGAAGTAAATATGCATCGAAACGAAAGAAATGTTGATCGTAATGAAGTAAATATGCATCAAAATTTAGCAAATATGCATCAAAACGAAGAACATATTGATCTCAATGAAGTAAATATGCATCAAAATGAAGTAAATATGCATTGAAACGAAGGAAATGTTCATCGTAATGAAGTAAATATGCGTCAAAATGAAGTAAATGTGCATCGAAACGAAGGAAATATGCATCGAAACGTAGTAAATATGCATCAAAATGAAGTAAATATACATCTAAAGAAAATGTTGATCGTAACGAATTAAATATGCATCAAAATAAAGTTAATATGCATCGAAACGACGGAAATATTGATATTAATGAAGTAAATATTTATAAAAATGTAGTAAATATGCATCGAAATGAAGGAAATGTTGATCTTAATGAAGGAAATATGCATCAAATTAAAGTAAATATGCATCAAAACGAAGGAAGTTGATCGTAATGAAGTAATTATGCATCAAAATGAAGTAAATGTGCATAGAAATGAAGGAAATACACATCAGAACCAAGTAAATATGCATCAAAATGTAGTAAATATGCATCAAAACGAAAGAAATATTGATCATAATAAGTAAATATGCATCAAAATGAAGTAAATGTGCATCGAAACGAAGGAAATTTTGATCTTAATGAAGGAAATATGCATCAAAATGAAGTAGATGTAAATCGAAACGAAGAAAATGTTGATCGTAATGAAGTAATTATGCATCAAAATGAAGTAAATGTGCATCGAAATGAAGGAAATGTTCATCGTAATGAATTAAATATGCATCAAAATGAAGTAAATGTGCATCGAAACGAAGGAAATATGCATCAAAATGAAGTAAATGTGCATCAAAACGAAGGAAATGTGCATCGAAACGAAGGAAATGTGCATCAAAATGAAGTAAATATGCATCGAAATGAAGGAAATGTGCATCGTAATGAATTAAATATGCATCAAAATGAAGTAAATGTGCATCGAAACGAAGGAACTATGCATCGAAACGAAGTAAATATGCATCAAAATGAAGTAAATATACATCTAAACGAAGGAAATGTTGATCGTAATGAATTAAATATGCATCAAAATAAAGTTAATATGCATAGAAACGAAGGAAATATTGATATTAATAAAGTAAATATTTATCAAAATGTAGTAAATATGCATCGAAATGAAGGAAATGTTGATCTTAATGAAGGAAATATGCATCAAAATAAAGTAAATATGCATCAAAACAAAGGAAATGTTGATCGTAACGAAGTAATTATGCATCAAAATGAAGTAAATGTGCATTGAAACGAAGGAAATACGCATCGAAACGAAGTAAATATGCATCAAAATGTAGTAAATATGCATCAAAACGAAAGAAATATTGATCATAATGAAGTAAATATGCATCAAAATGAAGTAAATATTCATCGAAATGAAGGAAATTTTTATCATAATGAAGGAAATATGCATCAAAATGAAGTAGATATAAATCGAAACGAAGGAAATGTTGATCGTAATGAAGTAATTATGCATCAAAATGAAGTAAATGTGCATCGAATTGAAGGAAATACGCATCGGAACGAAGTAAATATGCATCAAAATGAAGTAAATATATGTCGAAACGAAGGAAATGTTGATCGTAATAGAGTAAATATGCGTCAAAATGAAGTAAATATGCATCAAAACGAAATAAATATTCATTGAAATGAAGTAAAAATGCATTAAAATGAAATATGTGTGCATCTAAATGAAAGAAATATTGATCTAATAAAGAAAATATGCGTCAAAATGAAGTAAATATGCATCGAAACGAAGGAAATGTTTATCGTAATGAAGAAAATATGCATCAAAATTAAGTAAATGTGCATAGAAACGAAGGTAAAATGCATCGGAACGAAGTAAATATGCATCAAAATGAAGTAAATAAGAATCAAAACGAAAGAATGTTGATTGTAATGAAATAAATATGTATCAAAATGAAGTAAATATGCATCGAAACGAAAGAAATGTTGATCGTAATGAAGTAAATTAGCATCAAAATTTAGCAAATATGCATCAAAACGAAGGACATATTGATCGCAATGAAGTAAATATGCATCGAAAGAAGGAAATGTTCATCGTAATGAAGTAAATATGCATCAAAATGAAGTAAATGTGCATCGAAACGAAGGAAATATGCATCGAAACGAAGTAAATATGCATCAAAATGAAGTAAATATACATCTAAACGAAGGAAATGTTGATCGTACTGAATTAAATATGCATCAAAATAAAGTTAATATGCATTAAAATGAAGCAAATAAGCATCAAAATGAAAGAATGGTGATCGTAATGAAATAAATATGCATCAAAATGAAGTAAATATGCATCGAAACGAAAGAAATGTTGATCGTAATGAAGTAAATAAGCATCAAAATTTAGCAAATATGCATCAAAACGAAGGACATATTGATCTCAATGAAGTAAATATGCATCAAAATGAAGTAAATATGCATCGAAACGAAGGAAATGTTCATCGTAATGAAGTAAATATGCGTCAAAATGAAGTAAATGTGCATCGAAACGAAGGAAATATGTATAGAAACGAAGTAAATATGCATCAAAATGAAGTAAATATACATCTAAAGGAAATGTTGATCGTAACGAATTAAATATGCATCAAAATAAGGTTAATATGCATCGAAACGATGGAAATATTGATATTAATGAAGTAAATATTTATAAAAATGTAGTAAATATGCATCGAAATGAAGGAAATGTTGATCTTAATGAAGGAAATATGCATCAAATTAAAGTAAATATGCATCAAAACGAAGGAAGTTGATCGTAATGAAGTAATTATGCATCAAAATGAAGTAAATGTGCATAGAAATGAAGGAAATACGCATCAGAACCAAGTAAATATGCATCAAAATGTAGTAAATATGCATCAAAACGAAAGAAATATTGATCATAATGAAGTAAATATGCATCAAAACGAAGTAAATATGCATCGAAACGAAGGAAATTTTTATCTTAATGGAGGAAATATGCATCAAAATGAAGTAGATATAAATCTAAAACGAAGGAAATGTTGATCGTAATGAAGTAATTATGCATCAAAATGAAGTAAATGTGCATCGAAATGAAGGAAATACGCATCTGAACGAAGTAAATATGCATCAAAATGAAGTAAATATGCATCGAAAAAGAATTAAATATTCATCAAAATGAAGTAAAAATGCATTAAAATGAAATATGTGTGCATCTAATTGAAAGAAATATTGATCTAATAAAGAAAATATGCGTCAAAATAAAGTAAATATGCATCGAAACGAAGGAAATGTTTACTGTAATGAAGAAAATATACATCAAAATGAAGTAAATGTGCGTAGAAACGAAAGAAAAACGCATCGGAACGAAGTAAATATGCATCAAAATGAAGTAAATAAGCATCAAAACGAAAGAATGTTGATCGTAATGAAATAAATATGCATCAAAATGAAGTAAATATGCATTTAAACGAAAGAAATGTTCATCGTAATGAAGTAAATAAGCATCAAAATTTAGCAAATATGCATCAAAACGAAGGACATATTGGTCGTAATGAAGTAAATATGCATCAAAATAAAGTAAATATGCATCGAAAGAAGGAAATGTTCATCGTAATGAAGTAAATATGCATCAAAATGAAGTAAATGTGCATCGAAACGAAGGAAATATGCATCGAAATGAAGTAAATATGCAATAAAATGAAGTAAATATACATCTAAACGAAGGATTTATTGATCGTAATGAATTAAATATGCATCAAAATAAAGTTAATATGCATCAAAATGAAGTAAATAAGCATCAAAACGAAAGAATGTTGATCGTAATGAAATAAATATGCATCAAAATGAAATAAATATGCATCGAAACGAAAGAAATTTTGATCGTAATGAAGTAAATAAGCATTAAAATTTAGCAAATATGCATCAAAACGAAGGACATATTGATTGCAATGAAGTAAATATGCACCAAAATGAAGTAAATATGCATCGAAATGAAGGAAATGTTGATCGTAATGAAGTAAATAAGCATCAAAATTTAGCAAATATGCATCAAAACGAAGGACATATTGATCGCAATGAAGTAAATATGCATCAAAATGAAGTAAATATGCATCGAAAGAAGAAAATGCTCATCGCAATGAAGTAAATATGCATCAAAATGAAGTAAATATGCATCGAAATGAAGGAAATGTTCATCGTAATGAAGTAAATATGCATCAAAATGAAGTAAATATGCATCGAAACGAAGGAAATATGCATCGAAACGAAGTCAATATGCATCAAAATGAAGTAAATATACATCTAAACGAAGGAAATGTTAATCGTAATGAATTAAATATGCATCAAAATAAAGTTAATATGCATCGAAACGAAGAAAATATTGATATTAATGAAGTAAATATTTATTAAAATGTAGTAAATATGCATCGAAATGAAGGAAATGTTGATCTTAATGAAGGAAATATGCATCAAAATAAAGTAAATATGCATCAAAACGAAGGAAATGTTGATCATAATGAAGTAATTATGCATCAAAATGAAGTAAATGTGCATCGAAATGAAGGAAATACGCATCGGAACGAAGTAAATATGCATAAAAATAAAGTAAATATGCATCTAAACGAAGGAAATGTTGATCGTAATAAAGTAAATATGCATCAAAATGAAGTAATATGCATCAAAACGAATTAAATATTCATCGAAATGAAGTAAAAATGCATTAAAACGAAATATGTGTGCATCTAAATGAAAGAAATATTGATCTAATAAAGAAAATATGCGTCAAAATGAAGTAAATATGCATCGAAAAGAAAGAAATATTTATCGTAATGAATAAAATATGCATCAAAATGAAGTAAATGTGCATAGAAACGAAGGAAAAATGCATCGGAACAAAGTAAATATGAAACAAAATGAAGTAAATAAGCATCAAAATGAAAGAATGTTGATCTTAATGAAATAAATATGCATCAAAATGAAGTAAATATGCATCGAAACGAAAGAAATGTTGATCGTAATGAAGTAAATAAGCATCAAAATTTAGCAAATATGCATCAAAACGAAGGACATATTGATCGCAATGAGTAAATATGCATCAAAATGAAGTAAATATGCATTGAAATGAAGGAAATGTTCATCGTAATAAAGTAAATATGCATCAAAATGAAGTAAATGTGCATCGAAACGAAGGAAATATGCATCGAAACGAAGTAAATATGCATCAAAATGAAGTAAATATACATCTAAACGAAGGAAATGTTGATCTAATGAATTAAATATGCATCAAAATAAAGTTAATATGCATCGAAACGAAGGACATATTAATATTAATGAAGTAAATATTTATCAAAATATAGTAAATATGCATCGAAATGAAGGAAATGTTGATCTTAACGAAGGAAATATGCATCAAAGTATAGTAAATATGCATCAAAACGGAGGAAATGTTGATCGTAATGAAGTAATTATGCATCAAAATGAAGTAAATGTGCATCAAAATGAAGGAAATACGCATCGGAACGAAGTAAATATGCATCAACATGAAGTAAATATGCATCGAACGAAGGAAATGTTGATCGTAATAAAGTAAATATGCATCAAAATGAAGTAATATGCATCAAAACGAATTAAATATTCATCGAAATAAAGTAAAAATGCATTAAAATGAAATATGTGTGCATCTAAATGAAAGAAATATTGATCTAATAAAGAAAATATGCGTCAAAATGAAGTAAATATGCATCGAAACGAAGGAAATGTTTATCGTAATGAAGAAAATATGCATCAAAATGAAGTAATGTGCATAGAAACGAAGGAAAAATGTATCGGAACGAAGTAAATATGCATCAAAATGAAGTAAATAAGCATCAAAACGAAATAATGTTGATTGTAATGAAATAAATATGCATCAAACTGAAGTAAATATGCATCGAAACGAAAGAAATATTGATCGTAATGAAGTAAATAAGCATCAAAATTTAGCAAATATGCATCAAAACGAAGGACATATTGATCGCAATGAAGTAAATATGCATCAAAATGAAGTAAATATGCATCGAAAGAAGGAAATGCTGATCGCAATGAAGTAAATATGCGTCAAAATGAAGTAAATATGCATCGAAAAGAAGGAAATGTTCATCGTAATGAATTAAATATGCATCAAAATGAAGTAAATATGCATCGAAACGAAGGAAATATGCATCGAAACGAAGTAAATATGCATCAAAATGAAGTAAATATACATCTAAAGGAAATGTTGATCGTAACGAATTAAATATGCATCAAAATAAAGTTAATATGCATCGAAACGATGTAAATATTGATATTAATGAAGTAAATATTTATAAAAATGTGGTAAATATGCATCGAAATGAAGGAAATGTTGATCTTAATGAATAAAATATGCATCAAATTAAAGTAAATATGCATCAAAACGAAGGAAGTTGATCGTAATGAAGTAATTATGCATCAAAATGAAGTAAATGTGCATAGAAATGAAGTAAATACGCATCAGAACCAAGTAAATATGCATCAAAATGTAGTAAATATGCATCAAAACGAAAGAAATATTGATCATAATGAAGTAAATATGCATAAAAATGGAGTAAATATGCATCGAAACGAAGGAAATTTTGATCTTAATGAAGGAAATATGCATCAAAATGAAGTAGATATAAATCGAAACGAAAGAAATGTTGATCGTAATGAAGTAATTATGCATCAAAATGAAGTAAATGTGCATCGAAATGAAGGAAATACGCATCTGAACGAAGTAAATATGCATTAAAATGAAGTAAATATGCATCGAAAACTAATTAAATATTCATTAAAATGAAGTAAAAATGCATAAAAATGAAATATGTGTGCATCTAATTGAAAGAAATATTGATCTAATAAAGAAAATATGCGTCAAAATAAAGTAAATATGCATCGAAACGAAGGAAATGTTTATCGTAATGAAGAAAATATACATCAAAATGAAGTAAATGTGCATAGAAACGAAGGAAAAATGCATCGGAACGAAGTAAATATGCATCAAAATGAAGTAAATAAGCATCAAAACGAAAGAATGTTGATCGTAATGAAATAAATATGCATCAAAATGAAGTAAATATGCATCTAAACGAAAGAAATGTTCATCGTAATGAAGTAAATAAGCATCAAAATTTAGCTAATATGCATCAAAACGAAGGACATATTGATCGTAATGAAGTAAATTTGCATCAAAATAAAGTAAATATGCATCGAAAGAAGGAAATGTTCATCGTAATGAAGTAAATACGCATCAAAATGAAGTAAATGTGCATCGAAACGAAGGAAATATGCATCGAAATGAAGTAAATATGCAATAAAATGAAGTAAATATACATCTAAACGAAGGATATATTGATCGTAATGAATTAAATATGCATCAAAATAAATTTAATATGCATCAAAATGAAGTAAATAAGCATCAAAACGAAAGAATGTTGATCGTAATGAAATAAATATGCATCAAAATGAAATAAATATGCATCGAAACGAAAGAAATTTTGATCGTAATGAAGTAAATAAGCATTAAAATTTAGCAAATATGCATCAAAACGAAGAACATATTGATTGCAATGAAGTAAATATGCATCAAAATGAAGTAAATATGCATCGAAATGAAGGAAATGTTCATCGTAATAAAGTAAATATGCATCAAAATGAAGTAAATGTGCATCGAAACGAAGGAAATATGCATCAAAATGAAGTAAATATACATCTAAACGAAGGAAATGTTAATCGTAATGACTTAAATATGCGTCAAAATAAAGTTAATATGCATCGAAACGAAGAAAATATTGATATTAATTAAGTAAATATTTATCAAAATGTAGTAAATATGCATCGAAATGAAGGAAATATTGATCTTAATGAAGGAAATATGCATCAAAATAAAGTAAATATGCATCAAAACGAAGGAAATGTTGATCGTAATGAAGTAATTATGCATCAAAATGAAGTAAATGTGCATCGAAATGAAGGAAATACGCTTCGGAACGAAGTAAATATGCATCAAAATAAAGTAAATATGCATCGAAACGAAGGAAATGCTGATCGTAATAAAGTAAATATGCATCAAAATGAAGTAATATGCATCAAAACGAATTAAATATTCATCGAAATGAAGTAAAATGCATTAAAATGAAATATGTGTGCATCTAAATGAAAGAAATATTGATCTAATAAAGAAAATATGCGTCAAAATGAAGTAAATATGTATCAAAAAGAAGGAAATATTTATCGTAATGAAGAAAATATGCATCAAAATGAAGTAAATGTGCCTAGAAACGAAGGAAAAATGCATCGGAACAGAGTAAATATGCAACAAAATGAAGTAAATATGCATCAAAATGAAAGAATGTTGATCTTAATGAAATAAATATGCATCCAAATGAAGTAAATATGCATCGAAACGAAAGAAATGTTGATCGTAATGAAGTAAATAAGTATCAAAACTTAGCAAATATGCATCAAAACGAAGGACATATTGATCGCAATGAAGTAAATATTCATCAAAATGAAGTAAATATGCATCGAAAGAAGGAAATGCTCATCGCAATGAAGTAAATATGTATCAAAATGAAGTAAATATGCATCGAAATGAAGGAAATGTTCATCGTAATGAAGTAAATATGCATCAAAATGAAGTAAATATGCATCGAAACGAAGGAAATATGCATCGAAACGAAGTCAATATGCATCAAAATGAAGTAAATATAAATCTAAACGAAGGAAATGTTAATCGTAATGAATTAAATATGCATCAAAATAAAGTTAATATGCATCGAAACGAAGAAAATATTGATATTAATGAAGTAAATATTTATCAAAATGTAGTAAATATGCATCGAAATGAAGGAAATGTTGATCTTAATGAAGGAAATATGCATCAAAATAAAGTAAATATGCATCAAAACGAAGGAAATGTTGATCGTAATGAAGTAATTATGCATCAAAATGAAGTAAATGTGCATCGAAATGAAGGAAATACGCATCTGAACGAAGTAAATATGCATCAAAATAAAGTAAATATGCATCTAAACGAAGGAAATGCTGATCGTATTAAAGTAAATATGCATCAAAATGAAGTAATATGCATCAAAACGAATTAAATATTCATCGAAATGAAGTAAAAATGCATTAAAATGAAAGAAATATTGATCTAATACAGAAAATATGCGTCAAAATGAAGTAAATATGCATCGAAACGAAGGAAATATTTATCGTAATGAAGAAAATATGCATCAAAATGAAGTAAATGTGCATAGAAACGAAGGAAAAAGCATCGGAACGAAGTAAATATGCATCAAAATGAAGTAAATAAGCATCAAAACGAAAGAATGTTGATTGTAATGAAATAAATATGCATAAAAATGAAGTAAATATGCATCGAAACGAAAGAAATGTTGATCGTAATGAAGTAAATAAGTATCAAAATTTAGCAAATATGCATCAAAACGAAGGACATATTGATCGCAATGAAGTAAATATGCATCAAAATGAAGTAAATATGCATCGAAAGAAGGAAATGCTCATCGCAATGAAGTAAATATGCATCAAAATGAAGTAAATATGCATCGAAATGAAGGAAATGTTCATCGTAATGAATTAAATATGCAAAAAAATGAAGCAAATATGCATCGAAACGAAGGAAATATGCATCGAAACGAAGTAAATATGCATCAAAATGAAGTAAATATACATCTAAAGGAAATGTTGATCGTAACGAATTAAATATGCATCAAAATAAAGTTAATATGCATCGAAACGATGGAAATATTGATATTAATGAAGTAAATATTTATAAAAATGTAGTAAATATGCATCGAAATGAAGGAAATGTTGATCTTAATGAAGGAAATATGCATCAAATTAAAGTAAATATGCATCAAAACGAAGTAAGTTGATCGTAATGAAGTAATTATGCATCAAAATGAAGTAAATGTGCATAGAAATGAAGGAAATACGCATCAGAACCAAGTAAATATGCATCAAAATGTAGTAAATATGCATCAAAACGAAAGAAATATTGATCATAATGAAGTAAATATGCATCAAAATGAAGTAAATATGCATCGAAACGAAGGAAATTTTGATCTTAATGAAGGAAATATGCATCAAAATGAAGTAGATATAAATCGAAACGAAGGAAATGTTGATCGTAATGAAATAAATATGCATCAAAATGAAGTAAATATGCATCTAAACGAAAGAAATGTTCATCGTAATGAAGCAAATAAGCATCAAAATTTAGCAAATATGCATCAAAACGAAGGACATATTGTTCGTAATGAAGTAAATTTGCATCAAAATAAAGTAAATATGCATCGAAAGAAGGAAATGTTCATCGTAATGAAGTAAATACGCATCAAAATGAAGTAAATGTGCATCGAAACGAAGGAAATATGCATCGAAATGAAGTAAATATGCAATAAAATGAAGTAAATATACATCTAAACGAAGGATATATTGATCGTAATGAATTAAATATGCATCAAAATAAAGTTAATATGCATCAAAATGAAGTAAATAAGCATCAAAACGAAAGAATTTTGATCGTAATGAAATAAATATGCATCAAAATGAAATAAATATGCATCGAAATGAAAGAAATTTTGATCGTAATGAAGTAAATAAGCATTAAAATTTAGCAAATATGCATCAAAACGAAGGACATATTGATTGCAATGAAGTAAATATGCATCAAAATGAAGTAAATATGCATCGAAATGAAGGAAATGTTCATCGTAATAAAGTAAATATGCATCAAAATGAAGTAAATGTGCATCGAAACGAAGGAAATATGCATCAAAATGAAGTAAATATACATCTAAACGAAGGAAATGTTAATCGTAATGACTTAAATATGCGTCAAAATAAAGTTAATATGCATCGAAACGAAGAAAATATTGATATTAATTAAGTAAATATTTATCAAAATGTAGTAAATATGCATCGAAATGAAGGAAATATTGATCTTAATGAAGGAAATATGCATCAAAATAAAGTAAATATGTATCAAAACGAAGGAAATGTTGATCGTAAAGAAGTAATTATGCATCAAAATGAAGTAAATGTGCATCGAAATGAAGGAAATACGCTTCGGAACGAAGTAAATATGCATCAAAATAAAGTAAATATGCATCGAAACGAAGGAAATGCTGATCGTAATAAAGTAAATATGCATCAAAATGAAGTAATATGCATCAAAACGAATTAAATATTCATCGAAATGAAGTAAAATGCATTAAAATGAAATATGTGTGCATCTAAATGAAAGAAATATTGATCTAATAAAGAAAATATGCGTCAAAATGAAGTAAATATGTATCAAAAAGAAGGAAATATTTATCGTAATGAAGAAAATATGCATCAAAATGAAGTAAATGTGCCTAGAAACGAAGGAAAAATGCATCGGAACAGAGTAAATATGCAACAAAATGAAGTAAATATGCATCAAAATGAAAGAATGTTGATCTTAATGAAATAAATATGCATCCAAATGAAGTAAATATGCATCGAAACGAAAGAAATGTTGATCGTAATGAAGTAAATAAGTATCAAAACTTAGCAAATATGCATCAAAACGAAGGACATATTGATCGCAATGAAGTAAATATTCATCAAAATGAAGTAAATATGCATCGAAAGAAGGAAATGCTCATCGCAATGAAGTAAATATGTATCAAAATGAAGTAAATATGCATCGAAATGAAGGAAATGTTCATCGTAATGAAGTAAATATGCATCAAAATGAAGTAAATATGCATCGAAACGAAGGAAATATGCATCGAAACGAAGTCAATATGCATCAAAATGAAGTAAATATAAATCTAAACGAAGGAAATGTTAATCGTAATGAATTAAATATGCATCAAAATAAAGTTAATATGCATCGAAACGAAGAAAATATTGATATTAATGAAGTAAATATTTATCAAAATGTAGTAAATATGCATCGAAATGAAGGAAATGTTGATCTTAATGAAGGAAATATGCATCAAAATAAAGTAAATATGCATCAAAACGAAGGAAATGTTGATCGTAATGAAGTAATTATGCATCAAAATGAAGTAAATGTGCATCGAAATGAAGGAAATACGCATCGGAACGAAGTAAATATGCATCAAAATAAAGTAAATATGCATCTAAACGAAGGAAATGCTGATCGTATTAAAGTAAATATGCATCAAAATGAAGTAATATGCATCAAAACGAATTAAATATTCATCGAAATGAAGTAAAAATGCATTAAAATGAAAGAAATATTGATCTAATACAGAAAATATGCGTCAAAATGAAGTAAATATGCATCGAAACGAAGGAAATATTTATCGTAATGAAGAAAATATGCATCAAAATGAAGTAAATGTGCATAGAAACGAAGGAAAAATGCATCGGAACGAAGTAAATATGCATCAAAATGAAGTAAATAAGCATCAAAACGAAAGAATGTTGATTGTAATGAAATAAATATGCATCAAAATGAAGTAAATATGCATCGAAACGAAAGAAATGTTGATCGTAATGAAGTAAATAAGTATCAAAATTTAGCAAATATGCATCAAAACGAAGGACATATTGATCGCAATGAAGTAAATATGCATCAAAATGAAGTAAATATGCATCGAAAGAAGGAAATGCTCATCGCAATGAAGTAAATATGCATCAAAATGAAGTAAATATGCATCGAAATGAAGGAAATGTTCATCGTAATAAATTAAATATGCAAAAAAATGAAGCAAATATGCATCGAAACGAAGGAAATATGCATCGAAACGAAGTAAATATGCATCAAAATGAAGTAAATATACATCTAAAGGAAATGTTGATCGTAACGAATTAAATATGCATCAAAATAAAGTTAATATGCATCGAAACGATGGAAATATTGATATTAATGAAGTAAATATTTATAAAAATGTAGTAAATATGCATCGAAATGAAGGAAATGTTGATCTTAATGAAGGAAATATGCATCAAATTAAAGTAAATATGCATCAAAACGAAGTAAGTTAATCGTAATGAAGTAATTATGCATCAAAATGAAGTAAATGTGCATAGAAATGAAGAAAATACGCATCAGAACCAAGTAAATATGCATCAAAATGTAGTAAATATGCATCAAAACGAAAGAAATATTGATCATAATAAAGTAAATATGCATCAAAATGAAGTAAATATGCATCGAAACGAAGGAAATTTTGATCTTAATGAAGGAAATATGCATCAAAATGAAGTAGATATAAATCGAAACGAAGGAAATGTTGATCGTAATGAAATAAATATGCATCAAAATGAAGTAAATATGCATCTAAACGAAAGAAATGTTCATCGTAATGAAGTAAATAAGCATCAAAATTTAGCAAATATGCATCAAAACGAAGGACATATTGATCGTAATGAAGTAAATTTGCATCAAAATAAAGTAAATATGCATCGAAAGAAGGAAATGTTCATCGTAATGAAGTAAATACGCATCAAAATGAAGTAAATGTGCATCGAAACGAAGGAAATATGCATCGAAATGAAGTAAATATACAATAAAATGAAGTAAATATACATCTAAACGAAGGATATATTGATCGTAATGAATTAAATATGCATCAAAATAGAGTTAATATGCATCAAAATGAAGTAAATAAGCATCAAAACGAAAGAATGTTGATCGTAATGAAATAAATATGCATCAAAATGAAATAAATATGCATCGAAATGAAAGAAATTTTGATCGTAATGAAGTAAATAAGCATTAAAATTTAGCAAATATGCATCAAAACGAAGGACATATTGATTGCAATGAAGTAAATATGCATCAAAATAAAGTAAATATGCATCGAAATGAAGGAAATGTTCATCGTAATAAAGTAAATATGCATCAAAATGAAGTAAATGTGCATCGAAACGAAGGAAATATGCATAGAAACGAAGTCAATATGCATCAAAATGAAGTAAATATACATCTAAACGAAGGAAATGTTAATCGTAATGAATTAAATATGCGTCAAAATAAAGTTAATATGCATCGAAACGAAGAAAATATTTATATTAATTAAGTAAATATTTATCAAAATGTAGTAAATATGCATCGAAATGAAGGAAATATTGATCTTAATGAAGGAAATATGCATCAAAATAAAGTAAATATGCATCAAAACGAAGGAAATGTTGATCGTAATGAAGTAATTATGCATCAAAATGAAGTAAATGTGCATCGAAATGAAGGAAATACGCATCGGAACGAAGTAAATATGCATCAAAATAAAGTAAATATGCATCTAAACGAAGGAAATGCTGATCGTATTAAAGTAAATATGCATCAAAATGAAGTAATATGCATCAAAACGAATTAAATATTCATCGAAATGAAGTAAAAATGCATTAAAATGAAAGAAATATTGATCTAATACAGAAAATATGCGTCAAAATGAAGTAAATATGCATCGAAACGAAGGAAATATTTATCGTAATGAAGAAAATATGCATCAAAATGAAGTAAATGTGCATAGAAACGAAGGAAAAATGCATCGGAACAGAGTAAATATGCAACAAAATGAAGTAAATATGCATCAAAATGAAAGAATGTTGATCTTAATGAAATAAATATGCATCAAAATGAAGTAAATATGCATCGAAACGAAAGAAATGTTGATCGTAATGAAGTAAATAAGTATCAAAACTTAGCAAATATGCATCAAAACGAAGGACATATTGATCGCAATGAAGTAAATATTCATCAAAATGAAGTAAATATGCATCGAAAGAGGGAAATGTTCATCGCAATGAAGTAAATATGCATCAAAATGAAGTAAATATGCATCGAAATGAAGGAAATGTTCATCGTAATGAAGTAAATATGCATCAAAATGAAGTAAATATGCATCGAAACGAAGGAAATATGCATCGAAACGAAGTCAATATGCATCAAAATGAAGTAAATATACATCTAAACGAAGGAAATGTTAATCGTAATGAATTAAATATGCATCAAAATAAAGTTAATATGCACCGAAACGAAGAAAATATTGATATTAATGAAGTAAATATTTGTCAAAATGTAATAAATATGCATCGAAATGAAGGAAATGTTGATCTTAATGAAGGAAATATGCATCAAAATAAAGTAAATATGCATCAAAACGAAGGAAATGTTGATCGTAATGAAGTAATTATGCATCAAAATGAAGTAAATGTGCATTGAAATGAAGGAAATACGCATCGGAACGAAGTAAATATGCATCAAAATAAAGTAAATATGCATCTAAACGAAGGAAATGCTGATCGTATTAAAGTAAATATGCATCAAAATGATGTAATATGCATCAAAACGAATTAAATATTCATCGAAATGAAGTAAAAATGCATTAAAATGAAATATTTGTGCATCTAAATGAAAGAAATATTGATCTAATACAGAAAATATGCGTCAAAATGAAGTAAATATGCATCGAAACGAAGGAAATGTTTATCGTAATGAAGAAAATATGCATCAAAATGAAGTAAATGTGCATAGAAACGAAGGAAAAATTCATCGGAACGAAGTAAATATGCATCAAAATGAAGTAAATAAGCATCAAAACGAAAGAATGTTGATTGTAATGAAATAAATATGCATCAAAATGAAGTAAATATGCATCGAAACGAAAGAAATGTTGATCGTAATGAAGTAAATAAGCATCAAAATTTAGCAAATATGCATCAAAACGAAGGACATATTGATCGCAATGAAGTAAATATGCATCAAAATGAAGTAAATATGCATCGAAAGAAGGAAATGCTCATCGCAATGAAGTATATATGCATCAAAATGAAGTAAATATGCATCGAAATGAAGGAAATGTTCATCGTAATGAATTAAATATGCAAAAAAATGAAGTAAATATGCATCGAAACGAAGGAAATATGCATCGAAACGCAGTAAATATGCATCAAAATGAAGTAAATATACATCTAAAGGAAACGTTGATCGTAACGAATTAAATATGCATCAAAATAAAGTTAATATGCATCGAAACGATGGAAATATTGATATTAATGAAGTAAATATTTATAAAAATGTAGTAAATATGCATCGAAATGAAGGAAATGTTGATCTTAATGAAGGAAATATGCATCAAATTAAAGTAAATATGCATCAAAACGAAGTAAGTTGATCGTAATGAAGTAATTATTCATCAAAATGAAGTAAATGTGCATAGAAATGAAGGAAATACGCATCAGAACCAAGTAAATATGCATCAAAATGTAGTAAATATGCATCAAAACGAAAGAAATATTGATCATAATGAAGTAAATATGCATCAAAATGAAGTAAATATGCATCGAAACGAAGGAAATTTTGATCTTAATGAAGGAAATATGCATCAAAATGAAGTAGATATAAATCGAAACGAAGGAAATGTTGATCGTAATGAAATAAATATGCATCAAAATGAAGTAAATATGCATCTAAACGAAAGAAATGTTCATCGTAATGAAGTAAATAAGCATCAAAATTTAGCAAATATGCATCAAAACGAAAGACATATTGATCGTAATGAAGTAAATTTGCATCAAAATAAAGTAAATATGCATCGAAAGAAGGAAATGTTCATCGTAATGAAGTAAATACGCATCAAAATGAAGTAAATGTGCATCGAAACGAAGGAAATATGCATCGAAATGAAGTAAATATGCAATAAAATGAAGTAAATATACATCTAAACGAAGGATATATTGATCGTAATGAATTAAATATGCATCAAAATAAAGTTAATATGCATCAAAATGAAGTAAATAAGCATCAAAACGAAAGAATGTTGATCGTAATGAAATAAATATGCATCAAAATGAAATAAATATGCATCGAAACGAAAGAAATTTTGATCGTAATGAAGTAAATAAGCATTAAAATTTAGCAAATATGCATCAAAACGAAGGACATATTGATTGCAATGAAGTAAATATGCATCAAAATGAAGTAAATATGCATCGAAATGTAGGAAATGTTCATCGTAATAAAGTAAATATGCATCAAAATTAAGTAAATGTGCATCGAAACGAAGGAAATATGCATCGAACCGAAGTCAATATGCATCAAAATGAAGTAAATATACATCTAAACGAAGGAAATGTTAATCGTAATGAATTAAATATGCGTCAAAATAAAGTTAATATGCATCGAAACGAAGAAAATATTGATATTAATTAAGTAAATATTTATCAAAATGTAGTAAATATGCATCGAAATGAAGGAAATATTGATCTTAATGAAGGAAATATGCATAAAAATAAAGTAAATATGCATCAAAACGAAGGAAATGTTGATCGTGATGAAGTAATTATGCATCAAAATGAAGTAAATGTGCATCGAAATGAAGGAAATACGCTTCGGAACGAAGTAAATATGCATCAAAATAAAGTAAATATGCATCGAAACGAAGGAAATGCTGATCGTAATAAAGTAAATATGCATCAAAATGAAGTAATATGCATCAAAACGAATTAAATATTCATCGAAATGAAGTAAAATGCATTAAAATGAAATATGTGTGCATCTAAATGAAAGAAATATTGATCTAATAAAGAAAATATGCGTCAAAATGAAGTAAATATGTATCGAAAAGAAGGAAATATTTATCGTAATGAAGAAAATATGCATCAAAATGTAGTAAATGTGCCTAGAAACGAAGGAAAAATGCATCGGAACAGAGTAAATATGCAACAAAATGAAGTAAATATGCATCAAAATGAAAGAATGTTGATCTTAATGAAATAAATATGCATCAAAATGAAGTAAATATGCATCGAAACGAAAGAAATGTTGATCGTAATGAAGTAAATAAGTATCAAAACTTAGCAAATATGCATCAAAACGAAGGACATATTGATCGCAATGAAGTAAATATTCATCAAAATGAAGTAAATATGCATCGAAAGTAGGAAATGCTCATCGCAATGAAGTAAATATGCATCAAAATGAAGTAAATATGCATCGAAATGAAGGAAATGTTCATCGTAATGAAGTAAATATGCATCAAAATGAAGTAAATATGCATCGAAACGAAGGAAATATGCATCGAAACGAAGTCAATATGCATCAAAATGAAGTAAATATACATCTAAACGAAGGAAATGTTAATCGTAATGAATTAAATATGCATCAAAATAAAGTTAATATGCATCGAAATGAAGAAAATATTGATATTAATGAAGTAAATATTTATCAAAATGTAGTAAATATGCATCGAAATGAAGGAAATGTTGATCTTAATGAAGGAAATATGCATCAAAATAAAGTAAATATGCATCAAAACAAAGGAAATGTTGATCGTAATGAAGTAATTATGCATCAAAATGAAGTAAATGTGCATCGAAATGAAGGAAATACGCATCGGAACGAAGTAAATATGCATCAAAATAAAGTAAATATGCATCTAAACGAAGGAAATGCTGATCGTAATAAAGTAAATATGCATCAAAATGAAGTAATATGCATCAAAACGAATTAAATATTCATCGAAATGAAGTAAAAATGCATTAAAATGAAATATTTGTGCATCTAAATGAAAGAAATATTGATCTAATAAAGAAAATATGCGTCAAAATGAAGTAAATATGCATCGAAACGAAGGAAATGTTTATCGTAATGAAGAAAATATGCATCAAAATGAAGTAAATGTGCATAGAAACGAAGGAAAAATGCATCGGAACGAAGTAAATATGCATCAAAATAAAGTAAATAAGCATCAAAACGAAAGAATGTTGATTGTAATGAAATAAATATGCATCAAAATGAAATAAATATGCATCGAAACGAAAGAAATGTTGATCGTAATGAAGTAAATAAGCATCAAAATTTAGCAAATATGCATCAAAACGAAGGACATATTGATCGCAATGAAGTAAATATGCATCAAAATGAAGTAAATATGCATCGAAAGAAGTAAATTCTCATCGCAATGAAGTAAATATGCATCAAAATGAAGTAAATATGCATCGAAATGAAGGAAATGTTCATCGTAATGAATTGAATATGCATAAAAATGAAGTAAATATGCATCGAAACGAAGGAAATATGCATCGAAACGAAGTAAATATGCATCAAAATGAAGTAAATATACATCTAAAGGAAATGTTGATCGTAACGAATTAAATATGCATCAAAATAAAGTTAATATGCATCGAAACGATGAAAATATTGATATTAATGAAGTAAATATTTATAAAAATGTAGTAAATATGCATCGAAACGAAGGAAATGTTGATCTTAATGAAGGAAATATGCATCAAATTAAAGTATATATGCATCAAAACGAAGTAAGTTGATCGTAATGAAGTAATTATGCATCAAAATGAAGTAAATGTGCATAGAAATGAAGTAAATACGCATCAGAACCAAGTAAATATGCATCAAAATGTAGTAAATATGCATCAAAACGAAAGAAATATTGATCATAATGAAGTAAATATGCAAAAAATGAAGTAAATATGCATCGAAACGAAGGAAATTTTGATCTTAATGAAGGAAATATGCATCAAAATGAAGTAGATATAAATCGAAACGAAGGAAATGTTGATCGTAATGAAATAAATATGCATCAAAATGAAGTAAATATGCATCTAAACGAAAGAAATGTTCATCGTAATGAAGTAAATAAGCATCAAAATTTAGCAAATATGCATCAAAACGAAGGACATATTGATCGTAATGAAGTAAATTTGCATCAAAATAAAGTAAATATGCATCGAAAGAAGGAAATGTTCATCGTAATGAAGTAAATACGCATCAAAATGAAGTAAATGTGCATCGAAACGAAGGAAATATGCATCGAAATGAAGTAAATATGCAATAAAATGAAGTAAATATACATCTAAACGAAGGATATATTGATCGTAATGAATTAAATATGCATCAAAATAAAGTTAATATGCATCAAAATGAAGTAAATAAGCATCAAAACGAAAGAATGTTGATCGTAATGAAATAAATATGCATCAAAATGAAATAAATATGCATCGAAACGAAAGAAATTTTGATCGTAATGAAGTAAATAAGCATTAAAATTTAGCAAATATGCATCAAAACGAAGGACATATTGATTGCAATGAAGTAAAAATGCATCAAAATGAAGTAAATATGCATCGAAATGAAGGAAATGTTCATCGTAATAAAGTAAATATGCATCAAAATGAAGTAAATGTGAATCGAAACGAAGGAAATATGCATCGAACCGAAGTCAATATGCATCAAAATGAAGTAAATATACATCTAAACGAAGGAAATGTTAATCGTAATGAATTAAATATGCGTCAAAATAAAGTTAATATGCATCGAAACGAAGAAAATATTGATATTAATTAAGTAAATATTTATCAAAATGTAGTAAATATGCATCGAAATGAAGGAAATATTGATCTTAATGAAGGAAATATGCATCAAAATAAAGTAAATATGCATCAAAACGAAGGAAATGTTGATCGTAATGAAGTAATTATGCATCAAAATGAAGTAAATGTGCATCAAAATGAAGGAAATACGCTTCGGAACGAAGTAAATATGCATCAAAATAAAGTAAATATGCATCGAAACGAAGGAAATGCTGATCGTAATAAAGTAAATATGCATCAAAATGAAGTAATATGCATCAAAACGAATTAAATATTCATCGAAATGAAGTAAAATGCATTAAAATGAAATATGTGTGCATCTAAATGAAAGAAATATTGATCTAATAAAGAAAATATGCGTCAAAATGAAGTAAATATGTATAGAAAAGAAGCAAATATTTATCGTAATGAAGAAAATATGCATCAAAATGAAGTAAATGTGCCTAGAAACGAAGGAAAAATGCATCGGAACAGAGTAAATATGCAACAAAATGAAGTAAATATGCATCAAAATGAAAGAATGTTGATCTTAATGAAATAAATATGCATCAAAATGAAGTAAATATGCATCGAAACGAAAGAAATGTTGATCGTAATGAAGTAAATAAGTATCAAAACTTAGCAAATATGCATCAAAACGAAGGACATATTGATCGCAATGAAGTAAATATTCATCAAAATGAAGTAAATATGCATCGAAAGAAGGAAATGCTCATCGCAATGAAGTGAATATGCATCAAAATGAAGGAAATGTTCATCGTAATGAAATAAATATGCATCAAAATGAAGTAAATATGCATCGAAACGAATGAAATATGCATCGAAACGAAGTCAATATGCATCAAAATGAAGTAAATATACATCTAAACGAAGGAAATGTTAATCGTAATGAATTAAATATGCATCAAAATAAAGTTAATATGCATCGAAACGAAGAAAATATTGATATTAATGAAGTAAATATTTATCAAAATGTAGTAAATATGCATCGAAATGAAGGAAATGTTGATCTTAATGAAGGAAATATGCATCAAAATAAAGTAAATATGCATCAAAACGAAGGAAATGTTGATCGTAATGAAGTAATTATGCATCAAAATGAAGTAAATGTGCATCGAAATGAAGGAAATACGCATCGGAACGAAGTAAATATGCATCAAAATAAAGTAAATATGCATCTAAACGAAGGAAATGCTGATCGTAATAAAGTAAATATGCATCAAAATGAAGTAATATGCATCAAAACGAATTAAATATTCATCGAAATGAAGTAAAAATGCATTAAAATGAAATATTTGTGCATCTAAATGAAAGAAATATTGATCTAATAAAGAAAATATGCGTCAAAATGAAGTAAATATGCATCGAAACGAAGGAAATGTTTATCGTAATGAAGAAAATATGCATCAAAATGAAGTAAATGTGCATAGAAACGAAGGAAAAATGCATCAGAACGAAGTAAATATGCATCAAAATGAAGTAAATAAGCATCAAAACGAAAGAATGTTGATTGTAATGAAATAAATATGCATCAAAATGAAGTAAATATGCATCGAAACGAAAGAAATGTTGATCGTAATGAAGTAAATAAGCATCAAAATTTAGCAAATATGCATCAAAACGAAGGACATATTGATCGCAATGAAGTAAATATGCATCAAAATGAAGTAAATATGCATCGAAAGAAGGAAATGCTCATCGCAATGAAATAAATATGCATCAAAATGAAGTAAATATGCATCGAAATGAAGGAAATGTTCATCGTAATGAATTAAATATGCATAAAAATGAAGTAAATATGCATCGAAACGAAGGAAATATGCATCGAAACGAAGTAAATATGCATCAAAATGAAGTAAATATACATCTAAAGGAAATGTTGATCGTAACGAATTAAATATGCATCAAAATAAAGTAATATGCATCGAAACGATGGAAATATTGATATTAATGAAGTAAATATTTATAAAAATGTAGTAAATATGCATCGAAATGAAGGAAATGTTGATCTTAATGAAGGAAATATGCATCAAATTAAAGTAAATATGCATCAAAACGAAGGAAATGTTGATCGTAACGAAGTAATTATGCATCAAAATGAAGTAAATATGCATCAAAATGAAAGAATGTTGATCTTAATGAAATAAATATGCATCAAAATGAAGTAAATATGCATCGAAACGAAAGAAATGTTGATCGTAATGAAGTAAATAAGTATCAAAACTTAGCAAATATGCATCAAAACGAAGGACATATTGATCGCAATGAAGTAAATATTCATCAAAATGAAGTAAATATGCATCGAAAGAAGGAAATGCTCATCGCAATGAAGTAAATATGCATCAAAATGAAGTAAATATGCATCGAAATGAAGGAAATGTTCATCGTAATGAAGTAAATATGCATGAAAATGAAGTATATATGCATCGAAACGAAGGAAATATGCATCGAAACGAAGTCAATATGCATCAAAATGAAGTAAATATACATCTAAACGAAGGAAATGTTAATCGTAATGAATTAAATATGCATCAAAATAAAGTTAATATGCATCGAAACAAAGAAAATATTGATATTAATGAAGTAAATATTTATCAAAATGTAGTAAATATGTATCGAAATGAAGGAAATGTTGATCTTAATGAAGGAAATATGCATCAAAATAAAGTAAATATGCATCAAAATGAAGGAAATGTTGATCGTAATGAAGTAATTATGCATCAAAATGAAGTAAATGTGCATCGAAATGAAGGAAATACGCATCGGAACGAAGTAAATATGCATCAAAATAAAGTAAATATGCATCTAAACGAAGGAAATGCTGATCGTAATAAAGTAAATATGCATCAAAATGAAGTAATATGCATCAAAACGAATTAAATATTCATCGAAATGAAGTAAAAATGCATTAAAATGAAATATTTGTTCATCTAAATGAAAGAAATAATGATCTAATAAAGAAAATATGCGTCAAAATGAAGTAAATATGCATCGAAACGAAGGAAATGTTTATCGTAATGAAGAAAATATGCATCAAAATGAAGTAAATGTGCATAGAAACGAAGGAAAAATGCATCGGAACAAAGTAAATATGCATCAAAATGAAGTAAATAAGCATCAAAACGAAAGAATGTTGATTGTAATGAAATAAATATGCATCAAAATGAAGTAAATATGCATCGAAACGAAAGAAATGTTGATCGTAATGAAGTAAATAAGCATCAAAATTTAGCAAATATGCATCAAAACGAAGGACATATTGATCGCAATGAAGTAAATATGCATCAAAATGAAGTAAATATGCATCGAAAGAAGGAAATGCTCATCGCAATGAAGTAAATATGCATCAAAATGAAGTAAATATGCATCGAAATGAAGGAAATGTTCATCGTAATGAATTAAATATGCATAAAAATGAAGTAAATATGCATCGAAACGAAGGAAATATGCATCGAAACGAAGTAAATATGCATCAAAATGAAGTAAATATACATCTAAAGGAAATGTTGATCGTAACGAATTAAATATGCATCAAAATAAAGTTAATATGCATCGATACGATGGAAATATTGATATTAATGAAGTAAATATTTATAAAAATGTAGTAAATATACATCGAAATGAAGGAAATGTTAATCTTAATGAAGGAAATATGCATCTAATTAAAGTAAATATGCATCAAAACGAAGTAAGTTGATCGTAATGAAGTAATTATGCATCAAAATGAAGTAAATGTGCATAGAAATGAAGGAAATACGCATCAGAACCAAGTAAATATGCATCAAAATGTAGTAAATATGCATCAAAACGAAAGAAATATTGATCATAATGAAGTAAATATGCATCAAAATGAAGTAAATATGCATCGAAACGAAGGAAATTTTGATCTTAATGAAGGAAATATGCATCAAAATGAAGTAGATACAAATCGAAACGAAGGAAATGTTGATCGTAATGAAGTAATTATGCATCAAAATGAAGTAAATGTGCATCGAAATGAAGGAAATACGCATCTGAACGAAGTAAATATGCATAAAAATGAAGTAAATATGCATCGAAAACGAATTAAATATTCATCAAAATGAAGTAAAAATGCATTAAAATGAAATATTTGTGCATCTAATTGAAAGAAATATTGATCTAATAAAGAAAATATGCGTCAAAATAAAGTAAATATGCATCGAAACGAAGGAAATGTTTATCGTAATGAAGAAAATATACATCAAAATGAAGTAAATGTGCGTAGAAACGAAGGAAAAATGCATCGGAACGAAGTAAATATGCATCAAAATGAAGTAAATAAGCATCAAAACGAAAGAATGTTGATCGTAATGAAATAAATTTGCATCAAAATGAAGTAAATATGCATCTAAACGAAAGAAATGTTCATCGTAATGAAGTAAATAAGCATCAAAATTTAGCAAATATGCATCAAAACGAAGGACATATTGGTCGTAATGAAGTAAATATGCATCAAAATAAAGTAAATATGCATCGAAAGAAGGAAATGTTCATCGTAATGAAGTAAATATGCATCAAAATGAAGTAAATATGCATCGAAACGAAGGAAATATGCATCGAAATGAATTAAATATGCAATAAAATGAAGTAAATATACATCTAAACGAAGGATATATTGATCGTAATGAATTAAATATGCATCAAAATAAAGTTAATATGCATCAAAATGAAGTAAATAAGCATCAAAACGAAAGAATGTTGATCGTAATGAAATAAATATGCATCAAAATAAAATAAATATGCATCGAAACGAAAGAAATTTTGATCGTAATGAAGTAAATAAGCATTAAAATTTAGCAAATATGCATCAAAACGAAGGACATATTAATTGCAATGAAGTAAATATGCATCAAAATGAAGTAAATATGCATCGAAATGAAGGAAATGTTCATCGTAATGAAGTAAATATGCATCAAAATGAAGTAAATGTGCATCGAAACGAAGGAAATATGCATCGAAACGAAGTCAATATGCATCAAAATGAAGTAAATATACATCTAAACGAAGGAAATGTTAATCGTAATGAATTAAATATGCATCAAAATAAAGTTAATATGCATCGAAACGAAGAAAATATTGATATTAATGAAGTAAATATTTATCAAAATGTAGTAAATATGCATCGAAATGAAGAAAATATTGATCTTAATGAAGGAAATATGCATCAAAATAAAGTAAATATGCATCAAAACGAAGGAAATGTTGATCGTAATAAAGTAATTATGCATCAAAATGAAGTAAATGTGCATCGAAATGAAGGAAATACGCATCGGAACGAAGTAAATATGCATCAAAATAAAGTAAATATGCATCGAAACGAAGGAAATGCTGATCGTAATAAAGTAAATATGCATAAAAATGAAGTAATATGCATCAAAACGAATTAAATATTCATCGAAATGAAGTAAAAATGCATTAAAATGAAATTTGTGTGCATCTAAATGAAAGAAAAATTGATCTAATAAAGAAAATATGCGTCAAAATGAAGTAAATATGTATCGAAAAGAAGGAAATATTTATCGTAATGAAGAAAATATGCATCAAAATGAAGTAAATGTGCCTAGAAACGAAGGAAAAATGCATCAGAACAGAGTAAATATGCAACAAAATGAAGTAAATATTCATCAAAATGAAAGAATGTTGATCTTAATGAAATAAATATGCATCAAAATGAAGTAAATATGCATCAAAACGAAAGAAATGCTAATCGTAATGAAGTAAATAAGCATCAAAATTTAGCAAATATGCATCAAAACGAAGGACATTTTGATCTCAATGAAGTAAATATGCATCAAAATGAAATAAATATGCATCGAAAGAAGGAAATGCTCATCGCAATGAAGTAAATATGCATCAAAATGAAGTAAATATGCATCGAAATGAAGGAAATGTTCATCGTAATGAAGTAAATATGCATCAAAATGAAGTAAATATGCATCGAAACGAAGGAAATATGCATCGAAACGAAGTCAATATGCATCAAAATGAAGTAAATATACATCTAAACGAAGGAAATGTTAATCGTAATGAATTAAATATGCATCAAAATAAAGTTAATATGCATCGAAACGAAGAAAATATTGATATTAATGAAGTAAATATTTATCAAAATGTAGTAAATATGCATCGAAATGAAGGAAATGATGATCTTAATGAAGGAAATATGCATCAAAATAAAGTAAATATGCATCAAAACGAAGGAAATGTTGATCGTAATGAAGTAATTATGCATCAAAATGAAGTAAATGTGCATCGAAATGAAGGAAATATGCATCGGAACGAAGTAAATATGCATCAAAATAAAGTAAATATGCATCTAAACGAAGGAAATGCTGATCGTAATAAAGTAAATATGCATCAAAATGAAGTAATATGCATCAAAACGAATTAAATATTCATCGAAATGAAGTAAAATGCATTAAAATGAAATATATGTGCATCTAAATGAAAGAAATATTGATCTAATAAAGAAAATATGCGTCAAAATGAAGTAAATATGCATCGAAAAGAAGGAAATATTTATCGTAATGAAGAAAATATGCATCAAAATGAAGTAAATGTGCATAGAAACGAAGGAAAAATGCATCGGAACAAAGTAAATATGCAGCAAAATGAAGTAAATAAGCATCAAAATGAAAGAATGTTGATCTTAATGAAATAAATATGCATCAAAATGAAGTAAATATGCATCGAAACGAAAGAAATGTTGATCGTAATGAAGTAAATAAGCATCAAAATTTAGCAAATATTCATCAAAACGAAGGACATTGATCGCAATGAGTAAATATGCATCAAAATGAAGTAAATATGCATCGAAATGAAGGAAATGTTCATCGTAATAAAGTAAATATGCATCAAAATGAAGTAAATGTGCATCGAAACGAAGGAAATATGCATCGAAACGAAGTAAATATGCATCAAAATGAAGTAAATATACATCTAAACGAAGGAAATGTTGATCTAATGAATTAAATATGTATCAAAATAAAGTTAATATGCATCGAAACGAAGGACATATTGATATTAATGAAGTAAATATTTATCAAAATGTAGTAAATATGCATCGAAATGAAGGAAATATTGATCTTAATGAAGGAAATATGCATCAAAATATAGTAAATATGCATCAAAACGAAGGAAATGTTGATCGTAATGAAGTAATTATGCATCAAAATGAAGTAAATGTGCATCAAAATGAAGGAAATACGCATCGGAACGAAGTAAATATGCATCAACATGAAGTAAATATGCATCGAAACGAAGGAAATGTTGATCGTAATAAAGTAAATATGCATCAAAATGAAGTAAATATGCATCAAAACGAATTAAATATTCATCGAAATGAAGTAAAAATGCATTAAAATAAAATATGTGTATAATATCTTAGCTCAACAAGATTTTTTTTAGAAAGCCCAAAACTTATTTATTTATTTTTATGGCCCAAAAGGCCAGCCCTATCTTCGCCCAACTAGATTTTTTTTAGAAAGCCCAAACTTATTTATTTATTTATTTTGTGGCCCAAAGTTTCAGCCCACTTAAATGGCCTGATATATAATTATTAAGGCTAAAGTTAAAAAATAAAAGAGAAGAACGGGAGAAGAAAAACAAAAGAGGGGAAAGAAGAGAGTGAAGAGGAGAAACCCTTGTTGATCAAATTCTCCCTTACAACCCTCATCCTAGGTGGTTTCTAAGTTGTTTTGAGGTAAGTGGTGTGTGAATTAAGCTTCCTTCTTCCATGGTTTTGTAATTTTGTGGGACAACAGTGCGAAAGCATCAATGCCTCTTATCATCCTTATTTTCACGTTTTGGTCCGTTTCGGCCATGGACCCCCTTTGGATTCATAAGTGTTTTACTTGAAGCGGTCACTCACTTCAAACTTACATAGGTGATCTCCTATCTTGAGTACCCCATTATACTCAACCAGCCTCTACTGGGCCTTTTAGGAATCATTAAAATTCAGAGACTTTACCTCACCACAATACGGGTTCCATACTTGGTAATATTGCTCTACTAAGGAATGGTTGGTACCAAGTTTCACTTGAAGCTCCACAGTTTCGTTTTTCCATTGAACCAAGATCTTGGGATCTCCAGTCATCAAGGTTGAGTTTCCACTGTTTCATCTCTTTTCTTTGTGGATTTTAATCCCAGTCCTTCTAGCAATTTATTCATTTGATCTCGATTAATTGCTTTCATGAGCGGATCAGCTATCTTATCTTTTGACCTCACGTAGTCAATTGACATTACACCACTCGAGATCAATTGTCTCACCGTGTTGTGTCGCCTACGGATATGTCTAGACTTTTCATTGTACATATCACTAAGAGCTCTTCCAATTGTGGCTTGACTGTCACAATGTACCATCACCATAGGGACTGGTTTGTTCCAACATGGAATGTCCTCTAGGAGGTTTCTAAGTCATTCTGCTTCTTCCCCAGTTTTGTTTAAAGCTATGAACTCAGATTCCATCGTAGAACTGGCTATACAGGTCTGTTTTGTAGACCTCCAAGACACTGCTCCACCTCCAATAGTAAATACGTATCCACTTGTGGAGAACGAGTTTTTTGTGTTAGATATCCAGTTTGCATCACTGTACCCTTCAAGTACTGCTTGATATTTAGAATAATGTAGCCCCCATATCAAGAGTGTATTTCAAGTATCTCAATACTCTTCTCAATGCTTTCCAGTGCTCATTGATTAGGTTACTCGTGTATCTACTCAATTTGTTAACTGAACACGCTATGTCAGGATGCGTACAATTTGTTATGTACATTATACTTCCTATAACCCTTGCGTACTCAGATTGAGCTACTGGTTTACCTTTATTTTTGCAAAGGTGCACGTTTAGATCCATGGGTGTTTTAGCCGGTGGATCATCAAATGCATTGAACTTCTTCAACACTTTCTCAACATAATGAGATTGTGATAATGCAATTCCATCAGATGTCTTTTGGATTTTAATTCCAAGTATCACATCTACTATACCCATGTCCATCATTTCAAAATTTCGACTCAACATCCTTTTAGTGTCAACGAGTACATATTCCTGCATAATATGCAGATATATTTTATTTTATATGAAAATTAATTTGATAATCCAATATTATGCATTGGTAATTTAATAATGAGGATGTACTCAAAATTTTTGAAAATATATTTTTATTAATTGATTTATTTATCATTTTAAGGTTTACTTTTTAATTCTAAATATAAGATATACGTTTGTAATATAATACTAATAATATAATAGAAATATTATATGTAATATTAAAATAAAAATAAAAATATTTATTCCTAACCAATAAAAAAATGATTAAAGCTGATGTTTAATTTAAAGATATACATGAATAATAATAATAATAATAGGTTGGTTATATTTTTATTGATTGATTTAGTTATCTATTCCTAACCAATAAAAAAATATATAATTAAAGGTGGTATTTAATTTATAGATATATGAACATATAATAATAAATAAATAAATAAAAGTAGAAAGATTATATATTTGAAATTATACGTTTGTAATATAATAAAATAAAAAAATAGAAATATTATATGTGATATTAAAATAAAAAATAAAATATTTATTCCTAACAAAAAAATGATTAAAGCTGGTGTTTAATTTAAAGATATACATGAATAATAATAATAATATGTTGGATATATTTTTATTGATTGGTTTAATTATCTATTCCTAATCAATAAAAAATATATAATTAAAGGTGGTATTTAATTTATAGATATATATGAAATAAATAAATAAAAGTAGAAAGATTATATATTTGAAATTAAAATAAAAATACGACAATTAACCACGTCGCGACACCTCATAGTTTTAAAAAGTTATTTATAGCAGCGTATTCGCAATTAGTATATATATATATATATATATATATATATATATATATATATATATATATATATATATATATATATATATATATATATATATACTAGCATAGTTGATGGGCGTTTTCTGCGCATTCCAATTTAATCCTAAGTATAAGGATGTTAATCGTAGCAGCAAGTACCAAAGTTAAATTATTGATCCCACTGAGACAGCTAATTATTTATTTCGCTATAAATTACTATTTAATAAGAATTAAGTAACCAAATTTCCAAGAGTTTTGAATTAATTAACTAAAATACTGAAATAATAAATTACTGAATAATTAAGAGCAAGAAAAATAAAACAAGTTTTAATCATGAGACAACGAACAGTTCTAAGGTATCAGATATAAGACTAATTAATTCGGGTTACTAGACATTCAATTGTTCATTCATGCAGTTTTAATGAAAATACACCACATAGCCCTGTTAACCCACCAGATATGATCCGATTTTAAGCTAACAATATATTCTGGTTTAAATCTTAAGGTGCGTGAATATTATCAAACCTCATTCCTAGATACTAATCAAAGCAAACAACAATACCTCCGGATGGTAAGTTCGACTAACAAGATATTTTCTGGAATTACTACAAGGTTCTATTAACTTTCTACTTAACTGTTTAATTGCATTATTCCACTAAACTAATCTAGTATTTGATTTACCAATTCATGGAATTAAAGTGATTATAGCGGAACTATTTCAATTCCTAACAGATAGACAATACCAATCATGAACATACACAAGCTAACACAATAATTCAAGCGTTATAGCGAATGTCATTAAAATATTATGAAGACGTTACGAAGCAAATAAGAAAGTCTGAATAAATTCAGTAAAATCAAAATATCAACTGCATAAAATCCCAATCTTTGGTCTAGGTTCTCAAATTAATCAAATCAAATCATCAAACCCTAGAACTGTTAAAGAAAATTAGCCCATGAAGGTTACAATCAACTCTCATGGCTATACAATTCATATCACAAATCAAGATAAAAAGAAAGAAAAGAATAGAGACACGAAACCCTAGGGTAAGCGTGAGTCTGCGTTCCTTCTCCGTCTTTCCGATTATCCGATCTCCCTCGATTAGCACTTGCAACTACTTGAAGATGGATGGAAGATGAAAATTCAAATGTGAATCTTATGTGAAAGTGTTGGTGGAGTGAATTGATGATGGGTTATGGATGAGTTCTCTCAAATTTGTGTATTGATCTCCCCTTTTATGTCTTAGACTAATGCAGGGTTATTTTTTCGACCAACTTTGCTTCAAAACGTAATTTGAAGGTATAAATACAGTGCAGAAATGAACAGGCCACAACTGGGATCAATTCTGGGCCGCTCGGCACCAGCTCGCTTGAGTTGGGTCGGGACCTGGCCGAGCGGCATCCGAGCCCACCTGGCTGACCTGCCACGTCAGCGAGACCCACCTGGACCCCACTCGGCTCACTTGGCTGGCCAAGCGGCACCAGCTCGGCCCGAGCGGCTACCGAGCTACTCCTAAGCTGGTCCGTTCCGGCTCTGCTCCGCTCCGCTTCCGATCCTGCTCTGTTTTCCCCTATTTTTTGCATTCAAACTCACAAAAACACCTTAGTAGCCTCAAAATCGTGTAAATATAAAATGTACACAATTCCATGCAAAAATAATAACTTTCCTAATCAAAATATTGTAATGTGCACACATAAAATGCGTGAAATTCCACTCTCAATAAACCCCCCAAACTTACATGTTGCTTGTCCTGAGGCAACGACATTGAAAACCAATAGAGTAATTGAGACGAAATTTCACAGTAGAAGACATCCAAGACAATATAACAATTCAACAATCATACTTTAAATACAAGATAACCATCCATCTAAAGACATAAAATTCAAATCAACTATTTTACTTTTTCGGAATGCTCATCCACACATTCTCACAGGTAGTATTTACGCTCATCGCTCAAGTGCGAGATATACACTCAGGGTAAGGTCTTTACGCTCAAAATCAATTCAAACACACGCGTAACTATAAGCTTGGTAATCATCTCATGAACTCTCGACAAAAAGAATAATTTCGACAATAGGATCATAAAGGTCTTGCATTAGGGTGTAATGTTGGCTCTTTGGTAAAGATAGGAAATATATGGGTAAAGTGACTCAATCACTAGTAGAGAATCAAAGAAGACTTACATCTTTTCAACAAACAGCTTCACTTTACTCTTTCTTCTTCAATACTCTTCAATGCTTCTTGCAACTTGATTCCTCCTTCACTTTTGAACACAACTTCCTTACTTGAATTTTTTCTTTTTCTCTTTTTTTCTTTTTCAAACAAGGGTACTAGATTCAGGCACTACCCTTTTTCACGGGGTATCAGTTTCAGGCACTACCCCTTCATGCAATAATTTAACCACTTTCTCCAACAATCTTCATCACTTCCAACTCATTTCTCCTCATATTCTTCTTCATAAGACTCCTACATGATTCCTTCAACTCTCTACTAGGTAGGAATTTATAAGGCTAGCAAAGGGATCAATTGGCTAATCACATAGGCTTCCAACAAATAAGGCTTTTAGGCTCAAAAGGGTTGGACTACGAATAATTTCATCAGGTAAGAAAATAATTTGGCTTGTGACTAATAAATACAAAGATGACCTAAGATCATCTCCTATTATCTAATCAAACACGTAGCTTCAAGTAAGATATAAAGCCATGTTCTAGAATACGTGTGTATGAACGACACTCACAAGAATAAACTGAATCATACAACTTGTCATGATTTCAAAAGGCTCAAATCTCACATAGCTGTAGGAATGAATGAGCATTCCTAATAAAGATACATAACTAATCATCCATGCATATAATCAAATTTCAAGCATCTCAATATCTAAGTACAACATCAAATTGTTTCTCATACTTATACAACACGAATCAATAATACACAACTCCATGACTAACACCATGAACTCCTAATCAATAATCAAATATCATCTGTCACATAAACAATACAAATAGTAACAGAATAATCATATCATACATGCCCAAATCAAAAGAACAGAACCCTAACAAATACCCTATCACATGACTCAATAAGAGAAAAATCAGAAAGGTGGTTGTAAAGAGACACAAATACTATCAGCTACCACTGCACATAATAGATCGTCAGGATCAATGCGCCATGTGTTGAAGTCCTCACAGATCTCCTCCAGTGTCTTCACTCTCTCTGACACCTGTTTGAACGTGTTATTCAGCGCTCCAATCTGGATGTTGGTAGCTATTTGAGTCGCGTTGACCTCTGTCAACTGACGATGGATAACGATGTTTTTTTCTCTCCTCCTCCTGTTCTCCACAGACAAATGTGAAAGGTGAGCATGCATATCTTGGGCCTGCTGGCCATACCATGAAACCATCGGCTCTCATGCCCCAAAACCAGGAGGCAATGCAGGTGGTGGCATCTCACCATCAGCTCCCCCAAGCTCAAACCCTTGATCATCAACAGGAGCATCCATAACCATTAGCTGTGCCTGCGCAAGTACTACCTGCGCGGCCATTCTCCAATCTCGATCATCCTGTATCACCTTAATAACATCTTGATGGCCTGGTGTATTCATACCAATGTTTCCCTCATTCTGAATGGTGATGAATTGAGTCAGCTCAATAGGAAAACTGAAAGCATTGGGTGCAATGGCATACACGTACTCCAAGACACCTCAAGTAGACATCTTAATCACCTTTTCTATTTCCAACAAATGCAAATCAATGTTCGGCTTCTTCCTCACTACACCCATCTCACTCGTATCAATCCCATAGTGGTGAGCAATAGGAGTAATCAAACCTCCTATGTTCACTATCTGTCGGACATGGATAGTGAACTGGTACATCTGATGGATCAGGTACGAACCCACATTGAACTGAATACCATTCAGCATACACCAAAGCACATATAGCTCCCCCGATGAATCACTCCACTCTCGGATCAGCAGAAGATAGTGCACGAAAGGATCAGATCCACATACCTCAACATTGGATTGCTGATGCAGGTAGCTCGAGCATAGCTAGAATTATATACCTCATTCCTATTAGCATTCACCCGTTTAGTTAACATGAACCGTTAGGGTACCATATGTTTCTAAATCAGTGGAAGTAAGAAAACATAGAAACGTATTACCTTTCACAAGGGTATGTTGAAGAAGATGGATTCTCCAGCAGCCTGCGCAACCTCAATGTTTTGGACATAACTCTCACATCTGATGTCCGATTTCAGTGATCTTCTCTTCCGTGGCTTTCTGTCAGTTTATCACACATTCAGTTCTGAGTTCTATTTGATTTTAGAAAAATTGTACAAGTTGACGTACAACAGCAGCAAATAACCTTTCGGTCTTCTGCTGTATTCCCAAGTCTAATCTCGATGTCGTGTGGGCGACGATCTTCGAGATCTTCTCAATCAGCTGTTCCGTCTACCCTCTTCACGTGTTAGGCGTTTCTCATCTAGGGTTAGAGCTGTTGAGATGACTTATAGATGGGCTACAACAGGGACCAGGAGGAGAAATTAGAGTTGGGCCTCCATTGGGCTTAAGTATCCAAGCTTAGCCCAAAGCTTATACTTAAGTCCAATAATGATAATATATACCACTGAAATATTATTACTGCACTACCGCTCTAAACCCAAAATTACGTTTCGGGCTCCTTCTTATTATGAGTCCGTTAGTCTCCCCATGTTTAAGATATACAATGCCCATTAATTAATTAAGTTACTGACAACTCCATTAATTAATATCTCATCCGAGAGTAGTACCACTCAACCTCATTATCATGTCGAAATAAATCCACCTGCAGGGTTTACATCATAATCCTTATGAGCTCCTCAAGGGGACATCATCAACCTATGTCGGACACGGATTCCTTCTACAATCAACAACACACCATAGAGACAGTACTATTTCCCAACTCACCAAGTTTATTGATTTAATTACATGTAAATATCACCCATTGATGGATCAAAAGAAATACATATTGCCCTAAGTGTCGAGGTTATTGTATATGGATTAAGAGCACAAACATCCATAAAAACAGAGATCAAGTTCTCCTATATAGTCAGTATAAATCGAACGATCTCAAGCAGTCCTACTCAATACACACGATGTGCACTAATGTGATTCTATAGTCTAGACAAACTAATACCAAATCACACTACAACTATCTCGATAGAGAGTCCCCATCTATCTCAGTTGTGAGCATCTATTTATATTTTATAAGAAAACTGATAATATGATCTTCCGCGTGTTGTCGCACAACATATATCCATGCATTTAGCAAAACAGATATCCATTCTCGTGCATAGCATTCCTTAGATTAAGTTTTCTTATTCTCCGAAGCATAATGAACCGCTTGTTGGCGTTTGATCATTTAATTAACGTGAACCGTTGGGATTCCATACGTTTCTAATTCGGCAGTAGCAAGAAACCAAAGAAACGTATTACCTTTCACCAGGGTATGTTGAAGAAGATGGATTCTCGCCGGCAGCCTGCGCAGCCTCACCGTTTTGGGCATAACTCTCTCATACAAAATCAAAATTGAGTGATCTATGTGCCAAAATGATCCTCTCTTCCATGGCTTTCCGTCAGTATATCACACATTGAATTCTAAAATCTGTGCGATTTTATAAAAATTGTGCAAGTTGGCAGACAGCAGCAACAAACAACATCTCGATCTTCTACTGTATTCCCAAGTCCAATCTCGACGTCGTGTGGGCGATGATCTTCGAGATCTTCTCAATTTGTTATTCCATCTACCCTCCGCTATCCCAAGTCCAATCTCGCTATAAGGTCCTTGTAAATGGATTTACTAGGTTATCATCCGATGGAATCTAGTCGACAACAACCTTCCCCTCATCATACGATTTCTCGTTACAGGTGGCACTCGCGCTCTATGTGTTTAATTGCCTTATGGGCTCGTGTTTCCTTCAAGTTTGCAACTGCACCATTATCATTAAAATAAATTATGATAACCTTAGGGAAACTTAGAAATACTTCAAAGTCCATCATGAAGTTTCTAGAGTCATATAGATACTTTGGCTGCCTCATAGGCTCCAATTTATCATTTTTCCATAATGTAGTCCGGAGTCTAAAATATATTTCTATATAACACTCCTCTACATTGTGGCTCTACTTCCTAAAATTAAACACATAACCGTCGAGGTGGATTTACTACTGTCCCTATCTGATTTGAAAAATCTGAATCTATGTAACCCTTAAGAAACAGTGAATCTGTCTGGTAAGCCCACATATAGTTTCTAGTCCTTTTCAGGTACTTCAAAATTATGTGTTACCACAGTTCAACATTCTTATTTTGGGTTACCTTGATACCCACTGTTCATGCCTTCGGCAAAACAGATATCCATTCTCGTGCATAACATTCCCTAGATTAAGTTCCTTATTCGTCGAAGCATAAGGAACCGCTTTCATCACCTTTATCTTCTTTTTTGTGTCTTAAGACACATTTTCTTAGATAAAGTCACATGCTAAAATGAGTAAGGATCGTATCATCTCATGAAGCTTGAGACAAGCATAACATCCTTTCTTATGATTCGTATTACCGTGATCAAAAGGATATTTTTGCTCCTCTTAAGTCATTCATCTCATACCGCTTTATCAACCATACCCATACGCCCGACAATACTCTTTCATTCTCTCCAATGAGCAATATATCATCTACGTATAGTACAAGAAATACCACCACGTTTCTATCACTCTTTTCAATACACAAGACACATTCGGGCATTGAATAAATCCATATGCTTGGATTTCCTTATCAAAATGGATGTTTCATGATCTTGAAGCTTGGTTTACTCCATCGATGGACACTTTTAAGCTTACTATCACAATGCTCTTAACCCTTTGCAATGAATCACTCTGGTTGCTTCACATAGATATTTTTCTCAAGACTTCCAATCAGGAAAGCTGTCTTGACATCTATTTGCTGTACCTCATATTCAATATGAACAACAACAGATAAAAGAATCTGGATCGACATAGGCATAGCTACCGGCGAATAGGTTTTCTCATAATCGAACCCTTTCTTTCTGAGTATACCTTTTCGCAACAAGATTTGCTTCCAAGGTTTTCACCTTACCATTTGATCCTCTTTTATTTTGTATGACCACTTCCAATGGCTTCTACACTATTTAGTGGTTCTACAGGCTCCCAGACTAGATTTAAAATCCTTAGATCCTATTCCAGAATTCATTGCATCTTGCTAAGATATTTCATTTTTATCTTGTAGTGCTTCATCTTATTCATGGGTCAATGCCATGTTTAGTAGGGACCAAGTCTCACGACTCTCCCAAAACATATATCTACGGGTTGTCAAATAACCCTCCCACTACGACAAGGCACTACACGCAATTGTGTATCAGACGTGACACGCGATGCAGTTTACCTTGTGGTATATCCTCTTGTACACTTGGTATTATACTTTGTGTTTTCCCTCTCATTTCCTTTAGAACAACTTATACATAGGTTTGTGAACATAGTCCCTTTCCAAAAATTTGGTGTTTGTGTTTACAATCACTCTCCGATCTTTTGGACTAAATAGGTCACCCTTCATTTTTTTAGGATATCCCACAAACAGACAAACGTTATATGACATGCTGTTTCTAGGGCATACCCATAAAATGAATTTAATAATTCTAAATAACTCATCATCTATCTAACCTTTTCCATAAGAGTCTTATTCCTTCTTTCTGCCACACCATTCAGCTGGGTATGCCCGGTGTAGATTACTTGAGATTTAATCTCATACTCTAATGAATAGATCCTAAAATATCCTAAGAGGTGCACGCCACCACGATTAAATCATAATGACAACCTCTCGTCAGGATAGTCTTAGGACCACTTAAATCAGAATGAACTACTTCTAACATATCATTGGCTCTACACCCCTTTACCTTAAATGGCCTTTAATCATTTTACTTCCAAGCAAGACTCGCAAGTTTGATAGTTTCCACTTCAGATAAACCCAACGGTCCATCGGCTATCAACCTTTGAATCCTACTCAAGTAAAAATGATCTTGTCTTAGATGCCAAAAGTATGTTTAGTTCATCTCCGAAGGTTCCTTTCTCTTTCTAGAAATTAAAAGATGCGCTATTAATTATTATTTGTTGCATCCGTAGGATAAACATGATTTAAGAGTTTACAAATTGTCACTAACGTACTACAACAAATTATAGCTCCATCCCTCATCACTATGACCATGCCATTTAAATGAAATGGAGTATCCATCCATAAATGCATAGAAACTGAAAATGAAATTCTTTCTATGAAAAAGTACGTAAAGACAATTTCTCATAATCAAACGTTTATTCCTATCATAAGATAAATAAACAACTCCAACTGCAACAGCCACTACTCTCGTAGTATTACACATGTACATAACAATCTCATCATCATTTAGTTGCAGGCTTTTGTGATTCAGGTATCTACACACAACGTGTCAGTAGATGTCATCACTAATCATGCTTCAACGACTAGTGAAGGAGATATTAGCCTTGTTTATACCTTAATAAAAATGGCTTTCCTTCGCCACATGTTTTGTCAGAAGTTTCCCACCATATACAACTTCTCGTATTTCAGGTAGAACTTGCTCAAAACATCCAGACAAATTATGGAGAATAAATTGATCTAGGTTTCCCCTTCAATTTCTACTCGAAGCATTCCCAATTCATTCATCAACTTATCCATGACCTCTTGCCTTTCTAGCTTACTCAAGTATCTGAAGAGTCACACGAGATCATATTTCTATGAACCTCTCACCTTTTCACAAGGGACTTTGATTAATAGGCATCACAGAACATCCTTAGTGAGAACACATATGTTTTCCTAAGCAGTAAAATTCAAAACCAAGATTCTTTTCTTATCAACTAATTTTGGACCAGTAAATTTAATTTCTTTCAGTTAACAATAAGTAAGATAAAACCATTTTGAAAAAATAGAGAATCATAAATAAATACACCGATCAAATCTTCGAATTTATCCATTTATATTGATTCCCTCTAAACAATATAAAAATAAAATTCACCGAAATCTCAAGTATCATGAGTCTGCAAGCCATGTTAGTGTGGACGTTTACAAACCCGAACATTTACAAGAGAAGGTTTTACCCATATAATTTAATTCGTCAACCTAACCTCATGACAAAATAATTAATAGTCGGTTCTACTTTAGCCATACAAATAATAGCAGTGACTCCGTTGGTGAGGATACTAATTATTTACACCTTACACCATTATTTGATCCCAAGTCCGCGGCCCAATCTTATGTGCCTTACAGTTAGAGAAGTACACACTCGCTTGGATAACTTTCTACAATCATCAATTATAAGTTTGTACCAGTGAACCGCACATAAACTCATCTGTTAGGGAGGAAGGTCTATGCCAACACGCAAGTTCATGTGCCACATTACAAACAATAATTATTTAATGAAGTCTGCACTAGTAATCCGTGAATAAACTCATCCGTTAGGGAGGAAGGCCTATTGCCAACACGCAAGTTTACTCACATCACTTACAAACCAATAATGGAGGCCGCGGGAATTATTTACCAATCCCCTCTCCCACTTAGTTATTTAACACCGAGGGTTCTTTTACATGCATATAATAATCAAAATAAAATACACAACCTAGCATATTCCTATTACGGCACCTAAGGTTGTAAATCACAGAGAATCATGCATAACATATATAACAATAATCAATTATTCCATCAATTATAAGTAGTTATAGATCAGCAAATTCGATTGTTCGCCACCAAGAACAAATACGGGCAACGACCTCCAGATTATCAAATTTTCGAAAAAATCTACAGATTTTCAAAATTTTAAAAATATCGATATCGACCATCGATATCGTCGAGATTATAAAAATCATTGATATCGACCAGATTATCAAATTTTCAAAAAACTTCCAGATTATCAAATTTTCGAAACTATCGATATCGACCGTCGATATCGTCCAGATTATCGAAATCATTGATATCGACCAGATTATCAAATTTTCAAAAATTTCCAGATTATTAAAATTTTAAAATTTCTAGATTATCAAATTTTCAAACTCCAGATTATCAAAATTTTGAAATTTCTAGATTATCAAATTTTCAAAAATTTGCAAATTATCAAAATTTTGAAATATCAAGATTATCAAATTTTCAAAATATTTAGATTGTCAAATTTTCAAAAATTTTCCAGATTATCAAAATTTTGAAAATTTCCAAATTATCAAATTTTCGAAATTTTCCAAATTATTAAATTTTCAAAATTTCCAAATTATCAAATTTTCGAAACTTCTAGATTATCAAAATTTCAAAATTTTCCAGATTATCAAATTTTCAAAATTTCCAGATTATCAAATTTTCAAAAATTTTAAAATTATCAAATTTTCGAAAATTTCAGATTATCAAATTTTCGAAAATATCCAAATTATCAAATTTTCAAAATATTCAGATTATCAAATTTTCGAAACTTTCAAATTATCAAATTTTCGAAAATATCCAAATTATCAAATTTTCAAAAATTTCTAGATTATCAAATTTTCAAAAATTTACAGATTATCAAATTTTCGAAGAGTCCCGTCGAACGTATAGAGTATTCAACATGAAACAATAATTTCTAAACCCTAGTCCATGTTTGACACTTGTATATGGTATCCGAATAGGGTATACTAGCATAACATGAATCCTTAAACCCTTTTACCTTTTGACATAAACCCTAACCTAACGTTTCAAGCTTCACCACGAAACCGAAGCTCTGATACCAATTATTGGTGTTCGACCATTTGGTTAACGTGAACCGTTAAGGTTCCATATATTTTTAAATTAGAGGAAGCAAGAAAACATATAAATATATTACCTTTCACCAGAGTATGTTCAAGAAGATGGATTCTAGTCGGCAGCTTGCGCAGCCTTACCGTTTTGGGCATAACTCTCTCATTTGATGTTCGATTAAAGTGATCTATGCGCCAAAACGATTCTCTCTTTCTTGGCTTTCTGTTAGTATATAACACGTTCAGTTCTGAGTTCTATACGATTTTAGAAAAATCATACAAGTTGACATACAACAGCAGCAAACAACCTTCTGATCTTCTGCTGTATTCCCAAGTCCAATTTCGACATTGTGTAGGCGACGATCTTCGAGATTTTCATAATCTGCTGTTTCGTCTACCCTCTTCACGTGTTAGGCATGTCTCATCTAGGGTTAGAGCAGCTGAGATGACTTATATATGGGCTACAGCAGGGACCAGGAGGAGAAATTAGAGTTGGGCCTCCATTGGGCTTAAGTATCCAAGCTTAGCTCAAAGCTTATACTTAAGTCCAATAATAATAATATATACCACTAAAATATTATTACTGCACTACCGTTCTAATCCCAAAATTATGTTTCGTACTCCTTCTTATTTTGAGTCCGTTAGTCTCCCCATGTTTAAGATGTACAATGCCCATTAGTTAATTAAGCTACTGACAATTCCATTAATTAATATCTCATCCGAGAGTACTACCACTCAACCTCATTATCATGTCTGAATAAATCAACTTGCATGGTTTACATGATAATCCTTATGAGCTCCTCAAGGGGACATAAACAATCTATGTCGGACACGGATTCCTTCTACAATCAACATCACACCATATATACAACACTATTTCCAACTCACCGAGTTTATTGATTTAATTATATGTAAATCTCACCCATTGATGAATCAAGGAAATACATACTACCCTATGTGTCGAGGTTATTGTAAAGGGAATAAGAGCACGAGCAACCATAATAACAGAGATCAAGTTCTCCTATATAGTCAGTATAAATCGAACGATCTCAAGCGGTCCTGCTCAATACACACGAAGTGCACTAATGTGATTCTATAGTTAAGACAAACTAATACCAAATCACACTACAACCATCCCGATAGAGAGTCCCGTCTATCTCGGTTGTGAGCATCTGTTTATGCTTTATAAGGAAATCGATAATATGATCTTCCGTATGTTGTCGCACAACATATTATCTACAGTATAAAGTAAGTGGACTATTGCATTGTACATATAAATAAATTATAAGATGCAATAATTTGATCATATAATTCTCATTTCAAATAAATTGTTAAAACATTGTTCATACTAAAACTAGACTTTTAGTATACAATCCAACAATTCCTCCCCATGATCATCCTCCAGAAATCATTAGCCTTGAAGTCATGATGCTCCACAAAAGCTGGAATCCCCTCAGGACATCCGAGCATCCAATTAATTGAGTCAGGGGTCTCTTCTTTAAAATCGCCGCCTCCCAAAACAAACTCACAAGCATACGAAATCTCATTGTCGTACATCACCCGTAACTTACAGAGGAACTCCACTACCAGCTTGAAATAAGTGGGAGCTCAGATCTCCATGAAACTCCAGATGCCCACCTAATCAAACATCCATCTAATATCATCAGTAAACTGTAGTGTCTTCATTGTCTGATCATCCAGATACCGGGTATTTATAATCTTATCTGAGATCCTCCCATAGAGCACGACTATTTCATCCCAATTATCAAGCTCGATACCCAAATCTTCTGGTAATCTCCTTTCTCTTCTCAACCTTTCATATATCTGTGCTGCAGTTTCCTCCTCAGGTTCAACATCGGGCTCATATGAGGTGCCCTCATCTGTCCTCTTCTTCTTATTCTTTCCTGTTGCAATTCATATAGACAAAGCACACTCTTCCTTCAAATAATCAAATAAATAGGAGCTATGAAATTTAATTCCAAGTTCAAAGCTATCATATTTAAAACAAAGTCATAAATCAAGCTCTTAACTTTTAATTAAATATGCATAATAGTACCGTCCTATATCAACTTTCAAATTAAACATTTCCAACATAAACATGTATCCAAAAATCAAAAAACAATCAAGCTTGGTCATATTCACATCTTAGAAAAAACAAACTCAAGCCTTCATGAACATATCTAATTAAAAAATATAGCATATTCATGGGAAATTCCAAACCAACTCTCCAATTCCAACTTACTCTAACATTCAAGAACAAATAAACACTTTCACATGTTCAATAATCAACAATAAACCACGTAATTGAGACCATAAGCAACAAACAATCAATATATCCAACAATTAAGCTCAAATTCGAGTGTACATAAACTGTTTGTGAAAATGCCTCAACCAAATCCCAACTTGAATATGTAAATTCACACAATTAGCACTTACCCATACCAAATTCACATCACCAATAACATTCTAGGAGTGAAAGGGTCAAGAAAAACATACATCTTGTGTTGTACATGGTGAATATTTAACTTTGACACTCAACACCAAAAAGACCCAATTTACCAACTAAAATGCCCTAATCTAAGAAACTGATGCAAGAGACTATGAGAAGTGTAGTGTGTGAATTTTTTTAGTAGAAGAAATATTGGAAAAATGGCTGGAATCGCTTCGGAAATGATGGCTGGGCGTCGGCAGTTCACGTTTTTGGGGCTGGAATGCCTTTCAAATGCACTGGACTGGTTTTAAAACCTAGCTCGCCACCCTGCACTACCCACTCGGGCCGAACTCACAGCCGAGCGGGCCAATCCTCAACCGAGCGTGCCTTCTGGCCCGCTATACAGGAGTCCTGCATGCATTCGAACCCAACTCGGCAGCTTTTGACGTCAAGTCAACCCAGCTCGGCGCGAGCTGAGAGACAAGCCACTGCTGAGCTGCCCGTTTCTACTTCCGACGACGATCCCCTGCTTTTTCTATGCTTTATCCTGCTTTAGAACTCAATTCCACGAAAAATTACACAACATAATACCATCAAGTGCTAAGAAAATCATCTTAGAGAACCAAAAATCGACTACACTTACACTAAGACCAACAACCGACAAATAAAAAAACATGAAACCTGGAAAATTGCAAAAAATCGAACCCTCAACATCAACGAATAAATCAAAAATATTAAGAATCCGCAAAAAATCGACCCTCCAAGCAACAACACAATGCAGAAATTCTATTTTGACATTGCAAGACAAGGTATGTACGTTACCCCCCAAACTTAGATCAAACAAAATGAGAAGCTAAGTTGGCAAAGAAGTATATACCGAAGTCAAGCGACACCTAATAAAATTCCTACACCAACACAGACACATAAAAACAATAAAACAGGAGGGACAACCCTCAACAGGTGCTCATGTTTAATGTCGGAGATTCACGACATAATGCTAACCTCAACTCAAGTACTCAAGAGAGAGTACTTGTATCTCTTGCGGTGACTTGTAATGCTTCAACCTTTGGCCATTAGTTACCATAAGATCACCACTCTTGCTTTTCAACTCAAAACTCCCCCCTCCACAGGCTCTATGTATGACAAACGGTCCACTCCAATGGGACTTCAGCTTACCTGCAAAAAGTTTAAGATGAGAGTTGAAAAGAAGTACCTCATCACCAACATTGAACTCCTTGAATCGGATCTTCGCATCATGCCATCTCTTCATTTGTGCCTTGAAGATCCTCGAGTTGTCATAAACTTTTCATAAACTTTCTCTCGGAATTCGTCCTACTCATTGATTTGAGTTGTTCGAAATCCTTAGCATCCTCCATGCACAAATTCACATGCCTGACAACCCAATAAGCTTTATGTTCAATCTCCACAGTAAGGTGGCAAGACTTCCCATAAATAATTTGGTAAGGCGACATCCCTAAGATAGTCTTAAAAGCTGTTCTGAACCCCCACAAAGTATCATTAAGCTTCGTGGACCAATCTTTCCTCGTACTTCCAACTATCTTCTCCAACACTTGCTTTATCTGACGATTGGAAACGTCGGCTTGCCCATTGCTTGCGGATGATAGGGTGTTGTAACCCTATGCTTCACTCCATAATCTCGAAGATCTTTCTCCAACATCTTATTGACAAAGTGGGTTTCTCCATCGCTTATGAGCACCTTCGGTAATCCAAAACGACTGAAAATGTCCTTCTTGATGAATTCTTGTACCACTTTAGCATCATTCGTCCTAGTTGGAATTGCTTCCACAAATTTCGAAACGTATTCCACTGCAAGCATGATGCAAAGGAATCCATTAGATGGGGAAATGGCCCTATAAAATTGATCCCCCATACATCGAAAACCTCCACTACGATGCTAGGCTGCAAAAGCAACTCATCCCTCTTTGAAATATTCCCCATCCGCTGGCGTCTATCACATGTATCCATATACTCTTGACAGCTTTTGAACAGGGTAGGCCTATACATACCAGACTAAAGCACCTTTTGAGCAGTCTTTTGGGTGCCAAAATGACCCCCATTCTGCTGTGAGTGGCAGAAATCAAGAACACTCTCTCATTCAACCTCAGGAACACACCTACGGATTATAGAATCCGTGCAGATTTTGTAGACCCATGGCTCCTCCCATAAAATAGATTGAACATCATGCAAAAACTTAACCATCTAGTGTATACTCAGCTGATAAAGCTTCACTCCCGTGACAATGTAGTTCACAAAATTAGCATATCACGGAGCATCCTTTCTCTCTTTCTTAGGGTAGTTCTTTGAAACCGTGAAAACCATTTGAATATCTACCATCAGTATCCTCTCATCAGGAAAATGATCCTTGATGATCGCAGTAGTGTTGTCATAATACTCCTTCATCTCTAGATGCGACAGGTGGTCGGTTAAGACGTTCTCACTCCCCTTCTTATCACGAATTTCCATGTCAAACTCCTGAATCAAGAGAATCTATCTGATTATCCTTGGCTTTGCATCCTTCTTATCCATCAGATATCTGATAACCGAGTGATCAGTGTAGACCGCAGTCTTCATTCCCACCAAGTAAGGTCGAAACTTATCGAAGGCATACACCACCGCCAAGAATTCCTTCTCGGTGATCGTGTAATTCTTTTGAGCAGAATCAAATATCTTACTTGTATAGTGTATCACATGAAACTTCTTTTCTCTCATATGCCCCAACACGACTCCCAAAGTAGTTTCACTAACATCACACTCCAGCACAAAGGGCTGAGTCCAATTCGGAGTGACGAGAATCGGAGCAGTTATCAATGCTTCCTTGAGAGCCTAAAAAAGCATGTAAGCATATTTCATCAAATTTAAATTTCACATTCTTTTCAAGTAATCGGACAGCGGTTTTGAATATTTGGAGAAATCTTTTATGAATCTCTTATAGAATCCCGCGTGCCCCAAGAATGACCAGACTCCTTTTTCATTAGTAGGCGGTGGAAACTTCTCAATCGTCACTACCTTGGCACGATCAATCTGAAGACCTGCAGCAGAAACATGATGTACAAGGACTATCCCGTCTCCAACCCTAAAGTGGCATTTCTCCCAGTTCAAGACGAGGTTAGTCTCTTCACATCTCTCCAAGACCAAAGACAAGTAAGACAGACAAAAAGTCAAAAGAAAAATCAAATACAGAAAAATCATCCATAAATATTTCCATGATTCTTTCAATCAGACCCTCAAAGATAGCCATCATACACCTTTGAAAAGTCGCAGGTGCATTACATAAACCAAAGGGCAACTTCCTAAAGGCAAAAGTGCCATAGAGGCAGGTGAATGTAGTCTTTCCTTATCCCCTGGTTCAATCATTATCTGATTGTAACCAGAGTATCCGTCCAAGAAACAGTAAAAATCATAACCTACAAGTCTATCCAACATCTGATCCATAAAGGGTAAAGGAAAGTGGTCCTTACGCGTGTTCTCATTTAGTTTTCTATAATCAAAATAGACACGCCACCCTGTAGGTACCATTGTAGCAAGTACTTCACCATCATCAGATTTAATAACAGTCATTCCCCCTTTCATAGCTGCCACATGCAAAGGACTCACATAGGTACTATCGCTAATAGGTAAGATAATTCCTACATCTAACCATGTAAGCACTTGTTTCCTAACAACTTCTTGCATAGCAGGGTTCAACCTCCACTAATGCTGGACAGAACATTTATTTTCATCTTCAAGTCTTATCTTATTCATGCAAAAAGCAGGGTTAATCCCTTTTAAGTCTTCAATAGTCCACCTTATAGCTGACTTATGCTTTCTTAAAAAACTAATAGTTTTTCAAGTTCACTTTTAAATAGAGAAGAAGATACAATTACCGGTAAAGTTCCATTCTCCCCCAAATAAGCGTACTTTAGATGATTAGGAAGTGGCTTGAGCTCAGCCTTCTTCTCCTCCTTGCTGTTGTCCCCTTCGACACGTAGAGGCCAGTATTGCTTTGTCTACAGAACTTCCTCCACTACTAAGTCTTCTTGCTTGCACCTGCTCTCATCAAGATTAAGTAAGGTTTCAAGAAATTCAATAGCAAGTTCATTAGATAATTCATCAAGTAAAGTATCATTAGTAGTAGGTACAGTAAGAGATTCGCTGATGCATGTTTCAACAGGATCCTTAGATAGGATCAAAGGCAAGTCATCCTCCACGATCTCCTCTACTACTTCCACAAACTTACACTCCAGCTCTTCTGTAGGCCACTACATCGCCTTGTTCAAAGAGAATACAATTTACTTGTCATTAACTTTAAGCCTCAACTCTCTTTTGGACAAATAAATCAGAGCCCTTCCAGTTGCAAAGAATAGACGCCCCAAGATCAGAGGCATTCCATCCATGTTATCCTCCATATCTAGAACCAGGAAATACACAGGAAAAACCAAATTCGATACCTTTACTAACACATCTTCAATAACTCCCTCAGGATATGTCAACGAGCTATCTGCTAACTGTAAGACCATAGATGTAGGCTTCAACTTCCCCAAACCAAGCTTTTTGAATACCGAGAAAGACATCAAATTTATACTGGCTCCAAGGTCACATAATGCTTTCCTCGCTGGTCCTTTTCCAATCTCACAAGGTATGATGAAACTACCAGGATCCTTCAACTTTTGGGCAACTTTCTTTAAATCACTAAGCTGCAATTTTCTGTCAAGTTCACTGTGTCCACACTATTCAGGCTTCTCTTTCTGGAGATGTGTTCCTTGATGAATCTTGCATAGTATGGCATCTGATCTAAGGCTAAAGAGAAGGGAATACTTATCTGAATGTTCCTCATTACATCAGCGAACTTTCTGAATTTCTCATCAAGGTTCTTTGTCAAGAATTTCTGAGGGAAAGCAATTGGTACCTTTGTAATCGGAAGTCCCAAACTGTCTTTCTCTAATACCACTTCCGTTTCTCTCAATTTCTTAGCTTTCTGCCATTTTTTATCAGCGATTTCCAGATCAGACTGACTCTGTACATAATTCAGACGTGCTGGAAACCCTGAGGGCAGCTCGCCGACTCACTCGACCCGAGCGGAGGACAAACTTGGCCGAGCTAGGCTTGGTTCGAACCTGAAGACCCATCTGAACTGGTCTGGATCCCACTCAGCAGCAACTCGGCTTCTTCAAGACCCAGATCGGCTCGAGCTGGCTGCCGAGCAGAGGCCGAGCGGTCCTGTTCGCCCCTGTTTCATCCTGCTTCTGTTATGCTTTATTCTGCATCAGTTCTGTATCATTCAGCACTAGTTCTGGACATTTATACTGTTTTTCGGACCTCAAAGTAATTGCATTTTCACTCTTCTTCGGGTTGATTTCTGTATCTGAAGGAAACTTTCCTTTCAGAAACTGTTGTTGCTGCTGATTCACTTTAGTGGAGATTTATCCCATGGAATATGACAAATTCTGAAGTTGCTTGTTAACTTCTTCATTCTGTTTTTTCATATTTGAGTCCATAAGAACAATGCAGTTATTGATCCTATTGATGTCAGTATCATTCTTCTTCTTGTATATTGCCAACACATCGTCAATACTAGACATCCCTTCTTTAGTCTTGGCTCCATGGTAAAAATTAGGAGGGTATGGAACTGCATTATTCGGATTTGAATATGCAAAGTTCTCATGCCTCTTCTGATTTTGCCAATTTCCTCCTTGATTACTGGGACCTCCCCATTGGTTATTCATTTGGTTGGAATTTCCTTGAGGGTACCTATTACTTTGCCAATTTTGAGTTGCTTTCGAACCTTGAGACTATGTCCCATTTCCCAATTAGCATCCTCCACCTCCTGAAGTTCATCACTACTTCATCACTTGCATTCCCTTGGTTGCCTCCCCCATTATTACCTGATATCAGAGTAACCAGGTGTTTGTTCATCTGTTCCAATTGAGAGACAACCTTATCATTTCTATCAGCAAGTTCCCCGAATCCTTTCTGATGGCCAATCCATTGAGTTAATAGAAATATCATCAAACAGTTTCTCTACGACATTGTATGTTTTGCTAAAAATTGTTCCTTCAGCAGAAGCATCAACCAACACTCTTGCTTCGTTGTCAAGGCCATTATAAAAGATACTGATGAGTTGAGACTTCTTAAATCCATGTTGTGGGCATCTCCTCAACGCATTAGTAAACCTTTCCCAAATGACTCATCTCTCCGCTGCTTGAATTGGTTGATCTCCTGTTTCAATGCAAGAACCTTACCCGGCGGCATAAATCGATCCACAAATAGCTGCTGCAGCTTTGCCCAGTTAGAACAACTGTTTCCTGCCAATTTATCATACCACTCCATTGCCATATAAACTAATGAAAACTGAAAAAGCCTCATCTTCCATCTATCATTAGTAACATCAGTAGCTTTTACCGTATCCATATAGCTGTTGAAACGTTTAAGATGTTCCTAGGGCATCAAAAATGCCTCCGACAAAGGGATTTTTCACCAGCATATTAATCAGGGATGGCCTTATGTCGTTCGCTTCAATAGATTGAATGGCTCCAACTCTTTGGGATAACCTGATTTTCTATCTGCTCTCTTTCCTTTTCCTCTACGACTACTTTTGGATCCGGTGTCTCCATTTTCTTTTTCGGAGGTGGTACCTTAGCAGCTTTAGGAGGTGCTTTGAGATTCTTTCCTGTTCATCTTCTTTTCCTGCTGAAGCTTCTATCTCTGGATCAAATTTAAGATCTTTCAATCCTATCTTCGATCTAGTAAGCTGCAATCTTCAAGAAAAATTCAAGGTAAAGACAATTAAATCTCATCAAAAATATTCTAATTAAATTAGTAATAAAAGACAAATAAACAATTAAAACTTCCCCGGAACAACGGCGCCATAAACTTGATAGGCGTTTTTCTGCATACTCCAATTTAATCCTCAAGAATATGGATGTCAATCGTAGCAGCAAGTACCCAAGTCAAATTATCGATCCAACTGAGACAGCTAATTATTTATTTCGCTATAAATTACTATTTAATAAGAATTAAGTAACCAAATTTCCAAGAGTTTTGAATTAATTAACTAAAATACTGAAATAATAAATTACTGAATAATTAAGAGCAAGAAAAATAAAACAAGTTTTAATCAAGAGACAACAAACAGTTCTTAGGTATCAAGAATAAGACCAATTAATTCGGGTTACTAGACCTTCAATTATTCATTCATGCAGTTTCAATAAAAATACACCACATAACCTTATTAACCTACCAGATATGATCCGATTTTAAGCTAATAGTATATTCTGGTTTAAATCCTAAGGTGTGTGAATATTACCAAACCTCATTCCTAGATACTAATCAAAGCAAACAACAATACCTCCGGATGGTAAGTTCGACAAACAAGATATTTTTTGGAATTACTACAAGGTTCTATTCACTTCCTACTTAACTGTTTAATTGCATTGTTCAACTAAACTAATCAAGTATTTGATTTATCAGTTCATGGAATTAAAGTGATTATAGCGGAACTACTTTAATTTCTAACAGATAGACAATACCAATCATGAACGCATACAAGCTAACACAATAATTCAAGCATTATAGCGGATGTCATGAAAATATTATGAAGACGTTACAAAGCAGATAAGAAAGTCTGAATAAATTAAGTAAAATAAAAATATCAACTGCATAAAATCCCATTTTTTTTTCTAGGTTCCCAAATTAATCAAATCAAACCATCAAACCCTAGAACTGTTTAATAAAATTATCCCATGAGGTTACAATCAACTCTCATGGCCATGCAATTCATATCACAAATCAAGATAAAAGGAAGGGAAAAGAATAGAGACACGAAACCCTAGCGTAAACATGAGTCTAAGTTCCTTCTCCGTCTCTTTGATCATTCGATCTTCCTCGATTAGCACTTGGAACCACTTGAAGATGGATGGAAGACGAAAATTCAGATGTGAATTTGATGTGAAAGTGTTGGTGGAGTGAATTGATGATGGGTTATGGATGGGTTCTCTCCAATTTGTGTATTGATCTCCTCTTTTATGTCTTGGACTATTGCAGGGCTGTTTTTTTGACCAACTCTGCTTCAAAATGCGATCTGAAGGTATAAATATAGTGAGAAACAAACAGGCTGCGACTGGGCTCAATTCTGGGCCGCTCGGCACCCAGCTCTGCTCGAGCTAGGTTAGGACTTGGCCGAGCGGCATTCGAGCCACACCAGGCTGACCTGCCACGTCAGCAGGGACCTACCTGGACCCAACTCGTATTATTTGGCCGACCGAGCGGCTCTAGCTCGGCCCGAGAGGCTACCCGAGCTACTTTCGAGTTGGTCTGTTTAGCCTCTGCTTCGCTCCACTTCCGATCCTGCTCTCTTTTCCCCTGTTTTATGCCTTCAAACTCACAAAACACCTTAGTAGCCTCAAAATCATGTAAATATAAAACGTACACAATTCCATGCAAAAACAATAACTTTTCTAAGCAAAATAGTGTAATATGCACACATAAAATGCGTGAAATTCCACTCTCACCAATAATACCCGCTTGTTATGCGGTAATAAAAAATGGAATTATTACTATTTAATACAAAATATATCCTAATATTACAAGTAGATACATAGAATATATTTTATTACTATCAGGTGCAAAAATATATAATGAAAAGTCCTACTTACCCCTTTATGATTACGTCTACGAATACAATTGTATTGAACATACTATTTTACTGAATACCAAATCATGATTTCGTATGACACGACCCACCCTACATAACTTATAATTCATATACTAATTAACATAAACACCACAATTATAAAATCATGCATATATTTTTTTTTCTTCTCACATAATATATTTATAACCATAACCATCAAACCAGTTCAACATACGTAACTGGTGTCTGACAATACTTCAAACCACACAAACTTGTGACAATACTTATTATATTACATAACCAAAATATCAGCGGAAATAAAATAAACCCACGGCCTAGCCCAATAGGTCGTCACCTATGTACATCCGCTTAAAACCCTGATGGAGCTCCACAGCTTGTACAGTTACATTACAAAACTCAATAATCAACATGCTCACCTACAATGCATAAACTAGTGAGACAAAAATCTCAGTAAGTATAAATCATGCATACTAGTGCATGAAAATGCATTTAGTTTTCTATCGCCTATTTCCTAGTCTTTCTAGTTGGTTTCTTTTATTTTGAAAACTATTTACATTGCGGGATCTCCAAGACACACTTATGATATGCACCCAAATGAGCTCAATGGGGACGATTTTTCTAACCCCGAATATAGTGCCGGTAATAATTTTTCGAAACCCTGGCATAGTGTTGGAGATGAATTTTTCGAACCCTGAATATAGTGTCGAAAATGATTTTTCCGAACCCTGGCAGAGTGTTGGGGACAATTTTTCCAAACCCCTAATAAAGTATTGGGAATGATTTTTCCGAACCCATAATAAAGTGTCAGGAACAATTTTTTCAAACCTTAACAGAGTGCATATATAGTGGCCGCACACACCATTATCATCTTATTAATTTTGGGAAAAACGCTTTTCATGATTATGCATGGTATGCAAACAGGACAATTAAATATGCATCATAAACCATTTACAATATCAATATCAACATTTAATCACAATAAAACAACAACTTCACTTCAATTCACACAGATCCACTTTTGGAATAACAACTTCACCTCAATCATATAGATTTATTTATAGAATAACCACTTCACCTAGGATCACACGGATCCCATTTTGGAATAACAACTTCATTTCAGATCACACATATCTTTATAACCAATATCTTATCAAATCATACAGATATATTTTCAACAGTTTCTAATCACACAGATCTATATAGGACAATGATATTATTTCAAATCACATAAATTCACAACTTGTATCACCAATTAACCCCAAATAATTCATAACGTAATTAAACTAATCACAAATAATTCATGACATAATTATCACATATTAATCACAAATAATTCACACACAACAAGTTTATAAAGAACTATAACTGATCTATTCCATTCCAACGCACACGCACCTCTTTATTCCCCTCTCTCCTCTCTTTCTCTCTTTCTTTTTTTTCTTTTATTTTTGCTCGCTCACAACTTCTGTTCTTTCCCAAATTAAATCCCCAAAAGAGGATACACATATGTATAGTTGAGGTGATGAGAGTCGTGAGCCGAATTCATCCACCGCCACCTTTAATTAATATTTACTATATATAGTAAATAATTATTATTAACATTATCCAATCTTGATATACGTACAATACTTAATAACCAAGACATAATACATTTATAAATTAATACACATACGTGTACATTTTCTTACCACTATTATTATTATGAGAACATGTGTCACACTTAATAATTAAGAAATAATGTATTTATATACATAAGACAATTTAATTATTTATTCAAATAAATTCACTTAAATATTTATGTAACATTTATTCACATATTGTCGCCATTTTTATCACGAATGTCTCAAATAAAGTGTAAAGATAAATAAAATATAGAAACAATTGTCACATAATTATCATATTATTATCACATAATTGCCACATAATTATCACTTAATTATAAAATACACATAACACAAATTAAATTATATTGACACATGAGTAGTGAGAAGCTCGAGTATCACATCCTCCCCACCTTATAAAAATTTTGTCCTCGAAATTTACTTACCTGAAGAGTTCTGGATACTTAGCCATCATCTCATCCTCTCTTTCCCAAGTAGCCTCCTCAACTAATTGGTTCCTCCATAACACCTTCACTAATGGTATCTCTTTATTTCTGAGCTTCTTCACTTCTCGCCGTAAAATCTCAATTGGTATCTCTTCATAACCCAAATCTTCTTTCAACTCAACTGGTTCCCTGCCTGATAACATGAGATGGATTCGGAACATACTTCCTTATTACAGACACATGAAACACGTCATGTACCCTAGACATCGATGATGGTAACTCCAACTTATAGGTAACATTTCCAACTTTCCCGATGATAGTGAATTGACCAACATATCTTGGACTGAGTTTCCCTTTCTTTCCAAACCGCATTATCCCTTTCATTGGAGATAATTTCAAGAATACCTAATCACCCACTTCAAATTCTAGTTCCCTTCTCCGTTTGTCTGCATAACTTTTCTGTCGATCTTGAGCAATCTTCATCTTCCCTCGAATACGGGGTAACAACTTCTGACATTTCACAAATCAAGTCTGGACCTAAAAGTTTCCTCTCTCCAACTTCATCCCAATATACTAGAGATCTACACTTCCTCCCGTACAGTACTTCATATGGTGTTATCCGATAGTGGATTGATAACTATTGTTGTACGAGAACTCTATTAGAGGCAAAAATTTACTCCGCTGATCCTGAAAGTCTAACACACTTGCTTTGAACATATCCTCCAAAATCTATATCGTATACTCTGATTGACCGTCTGTCTGTGGATGGAATGCTGTGCTGAAAGATAACTGTGTCCCCAATGCCTTGTGTAAACTCTTCCAGAAAGTTGACAAGAATCTCGTGTCTCTATCTAACACAATGGTAAGTGGTACTCCATAGAGTCTGATAATCTCTTGTATATATAGTTGGGCAGAGTGATCCATAGAATACGTTGAACAGATAGGAAAAAAATAAGCTGACTTAGTCAATCGATCCACAATAACCCAAATGGCATCATGACCTTTTACTGTCTTTGGAAGTCCAGTAACAAAATCCATACTGATATTCTACCACTTGGTCTCTGATGCTCAATTTTGACTTGCTGACAAGTCAAACATTGCTCTACATATTGAGCGACATCTCTCTTCATCCCTAGCCACTAATAATGTGACTTCAAATCTCTATACATCTTAGTAGCTCCTGGATGTACAGAGTACGGTGTTGAATGAGCTTCTGTCATCACTTTGTTCCGAATGTCATCCACTTTAGGTAGACATAATCGACCTCTATAACGAATCATGTCATCATCTGTTATTTGGAAGTCAGAAGACTTTCCAGAGCTGATATCATTCCTTATCTTGTTAAACAATTGATCCACCTCTTGTCGCTGTCGAATCTTATCCATCAAAGTTGGTCGAAGTGTTAGAGCTGCCAACTTTGCTTCCAACGATCCTTCCTGAATGATCTTCACACCCATCCTTTGCAAATCAAGCAACTATGATTTTTGATTTAGGCTCATAGCAGCTACACTCTGTATAGCTTTTCGGCTCAATGCGTCAACAACCACATTGGCTTTACTCGAATGATAATTGAAAACAAAGTCGTAGTCCTTCATCAGTTCCAACCATCTTCTCTACCTCATGTTCAACTCTTTCTGAGTGAAGAAGTACTTCAAACTCTTATGAGCAGTAGAAATCTCATAACGTTCCCCATATAGATAATGCCTCCAAATCTTGAAAGCATAAACCACTGCGGCAAACTCCAAATCATGTATGGGTAGTTCTTCTCATATTCTTTTAATTATCTGGATTCATATGCTATCACTTTTCCATTCTGCATCAGTACACATCCAAGACCATTCTTCGAAGCATCACTATAAACCTTGAAGTTTCCTGTCACCATATGAATATTTAAGATCGGTGCTGATGTCAATCGTCCCTTCAATTCCTAAAAACTCTATTCACATGCCTCCGTCCATGTGAGCCTCACATTCTTTCTGGTCAACTATGTTAATAGTGAAGCGATCTTAGAAAATCCTTCAACAAACTTTTGATAATATCCCTCCCACCCAAGAAAGCTACGAACCTCAGTGGGATTTGAGGGTTGTGTCCAATCATGGATTGGTTTAAATTTGCTTGAATCCACTGAAATTCCTTCTTTTGATACCACGTGCCCCAAGAAAACAACTTAGTCTAACCAGAATTCACACATCTTGAACTTCGCATATAACTACTACTCCTTCAGAATCTCCAACACCTTTTTTAAGTGCAGAGCATGATCCTCCTGGTTCTTAGAGTAAATCAGAATATAATCGATAAATACAATTACAAACTTATAGAGAAAATCCTGAAATACTCTATTCATCAAATCTATAAATACTGCTGGAGCATTATTCAAACCGAACGACATCACCTAAAACTCATAATGTCCATACCTTGTACTGAATGCAGTCTTCGGAATATCCTCCTCCGTAATCTTCAACTGATGATACCCTGATCATAAATCAATCTTTGAAAAGATAGCTGGACCCTGTAGTTGATTGAACATATCATATGCGAGGCAATGGATACTTATTCTTGACTGTAACTTTATTGAGCTCCCAATAATCGATGCACATCCTCAATATGTCATCCTTCTTACGGACGAAAAGAACTAGTGCTCCCCAAGTTGAGAATCTAGGTTTGATAAACCATTTGTCTAGCAACTCTTGCAACTGTATCTTCAATTTCTTCAGTTTAGCTTGCGCTTTAGATATAGGAGCAATTCCTGGTTGTAGCTCAAAAACAAATTATATTTCCCAATCAGGTGACAAACCTGGAAGATCATCTGGAAATACCTCCGGGTATTCTCGAACTACTGGTACATCATTGAGAACTGGACACTGATGTCCCTCAACATTCATCACGCTCACCAAATAACCCTCACAACCACTTTCCAGCAACCGTTGTGCTTTTGCTGCTGATATAATAGGAAATTTAAAGTCCTTCTTGATCCCAACGAAGATTAACGGCTCTCTTTCCAATGGCTGAAAAGTGATACTCTTCTTCAGACAATCTATTGTAGCACCATACTTTAACAGGCAATCCATGCCCAATATGATATCATAATCATTCATACTTAACACAATCAAATCAGCAAGGAGTTGTCTTCCTTGAATAGGAATAACACAACATCGAAGAAGTTGATTGATTTGCTTTGACTCACCAGAAGGTATCATCACTTCATAATTAGCTTCTATCAAGTTAGATGTTCCACCCATATTCCTCACATACTCAGTGGATACAAATGAATGTGTTGCTCCAGAATCAAATAACATATATGTAGAAGTGCTAAAAATAGAAAAATTACCCATGACAACTGAAGGATTCACATCTACCTCCTCCCACGTCAAAGTGTACACCCTAGCTGGAGCTCTTCCTTGCTGTCCCTGCTTTCCTTGCTTGGGACATGTAGTAGTCACATGCCCTTTTTCTCAACTTGTAACAAATTTTTGGAGGAATATGACACTCCTTACCGTGTGTTCTAAGATAATTAGGACATATAGGTAGTGGCGGCGCCGGTGGCACCTTACCCTGATTGAATTTGGGACGCTTGTTTGGCTCTCCTTGTCTCTGTCCTTGCTCCACTTGAATATTTGATTTCAGCCTCTGAAATGGCATCTGTCTCCTATCATCTCTCCCAAACTGCTGCACTGGTTTCTATTGAAATTGACGTATGATGATAGCCTACGCTTGTCTGATCCTCATCTTTGCTTGTTCAGCAATCTGGGCTCTTTCTGCAACTTGTGAGTATGTTGCTCCATGTAGTCCCACCATACTCATATCTCTAAAAAGTTCAGGCCTTAAGCACTCCACGAACCTCTCTACTTTCAGTGCCTCCGTACACACCATGTGTTCTGCAAACCTCGATAACTGCTCAAACTTACGAAGGTAATCTGTGACTGACATACCACCCTACTTCAACTGTATGAATTCATTCATCTTCATTGCTATCACTGGTGCCGTAAAGTACTTGTTTCTGAAAAGCTCCTTAAACCTTTCCCATGCCATAGTTGTAACATCCTCGATACTTTTAATTGTATCATACCAGTGGCTTGCACTTTCTTATAACATGAAAGAAGCACACAACACTCGGTCCCCATCTGGATTTCTATTGTATAGAAACATGTTTTCAACTTTGTGTAACCAATCCTCTGCATCTGTGAGGTCTGCTGCATTTCGAAACCTCTCACAAACCATTTCCACACGTTCAACCTGACGTCGATCTTGATTAACATTAACCTCTGGCAGTCCACCCATATCTCTCTACTGAATCAGTTGTTGTATCTGTTAGGACTGGTGCTCAACCAGTTCCATCAGTCGAGCAATCACTGCATCATGATTATTTCCTTCAGTAGGTGCTGCTTGCTCAGGAGTCCTATCCCCTTCAGAACTTTCACCTGTAGCCCTTACCATTTTATTTACTAACTACGAGTCCTACACCACCTGACCAATATAATTTATAAAACGCATAACATCACAAAATAAAAATAACACTTACATGCAAGATTGCGCTCCCTAGGAATGAGCTAATGTACATAGACAATCTGCAGGACCCAAACCATGCTCTGATACCACTTTGACATGACCCACCTTACATAAATTATAATTCAAATACTAATTAACATAAACACCACAATTATAAAAACATGCATATATATTTTTTCTTCACAAATAATATATTTATAACCAAACCATTAAACCAGTTCAACATACGTAACTTGTGTCTAACAACACTTCAAACCACACAAACTTATGACAATAATTATTATATTACATAACAAAAACATCAGCGGAAACAAAATAAACCCACGGCCTAGCCCAACAGGTCGTCATCTATGTACATCCGCTCAAAACCCTGAAGGATCTCCACAGCTTGCATAGTCACATCACAGAACTCAAGCATCAACAGGCTCGCCTACAATGCATAAACTAGTGAGACAAAAAATCTCAGTAAGTAGAAATAATGCATGCCAGTGCATGAAAATGCATTTAGTTTTCTATCGTCTATTTCCTAGTCTTTCTAGTTGGTCTCTTTTATTTTGAAAAGTTTTCATGTTGCGGGATCCCCACGACACACTTATGATATGCACCCAAATGAGCATAATGGGGACAATTTTTTCGAACCCTGAATATAGTATCGGGAACAATTTTTTCGAACCCTGGTAGAGTAATGGGGACATTTTTTTCGAACCCCGAATATAGTTCAAGAAATGATATTTCAGAACACTGGCAGAGTGTTGGGATGATTTTTCCGAACCCCAAATAAAGTATTGGGAATGATTTTTCCAAACCCATAATAAAGTGCCAGGAATAATTTTTTTGAACCTTGACAGAGTGCATATATAGTGGCCACACACACCATTAGTATCTTATAAATTTTGGGGAAAACGATTTTCATGATTATGCATGGCATGAAACCAGGAAAATTAAATATGCATCATAAACCATTTACGATATCAATATCAATATTTAATAATAATAACGTAACAACTTAATTTCAATTCACACAGATCCACTTCTGGAATAACAACTTCACCTCAATCACATAGATCCATTTACAGAATAACCACTTCACCTTGGATCACACGGATCCCTTTTAGAATAACAACTTCATCTCGGATCACACAGATCCTTATAACTAATATCTTCTCAAATCATATAGATATATTTTCAATAGTTTTCAATCGCACAGATCTATATAGGACAATAATATTATTTCAAATCACATAAATCCACAACATGTATCACCAATTAACCCCATATAATTCATAACGTAATCAAACTAATCACAAATAATTCATGACATAATTATCACATATTAATCACAAATAATTCACAGACAACATGTTTATGCATTGTAGTTGGACTTCTACATACCTGAACTCTGACAATATTATAAACCTCGTAAAGAACTATAACTAATCTCTTCCGTTCTGGCGCACACACACCTCTTTATTCTCCTCTCTTTCTCTCTTTCTTTTTTTTTTCGCTCGCTCACAACTTCAGTTCTTTCCCAAATTGAATCCCCAAATGAGGATACACATATGTATAGTTGAAGTGATGAGAGTCGTGAGCCGACTTCATCCACCGCCACCTTTAATTAATATTTACTATATATAGTAAATTACTATTATTATTATTATCCATTCTTGATATACGTGCAAAACTTAATAACTAAGATATAATACATTTATAAATTAATATACATATATGTACATTTTCTTACCACTATTATTATTACGAGAACACGTGTGACACTTAATAATTAAGAAATAATGTATTTATACACATAAGACAATTTAATTGTTTATTCAAATTAATACACGTAAATATTTATGTACATATTTATTCACATATTGTCGCCATTTTTATCACGAATTTCTCAAATAAAATGTAAAGATAAATAAAATGTAGAAACAATTGTCACATAATTGCCATAATATTATCACATAATTGCCACATAATTATCACATATTTATAAAATGCACATAATACAAATTAAATTATATTGGCACTTGAGTAGTGAGAAGCTCGGGTATCACATTGTAATTTAAACTTATACTCATTTTGATAATTTTTCTGATAAACAATCCATTTTCTCTCTAAAAATCATTATGGAGCATTTGCAATTTAATTTCTCTCTATAAACACTTGTGAATGAATACCTAGTTCTGACGGCATATTTCAGAAATTACTTAAGGTTTGTGGTGGCGGAATCGACTGATGAGTGTGTAAATTCACATAATTTAAGCTCTGATTTATGTGATAATGATGTATGATTTGATCTTAAGTCGAGATAAATTGATATAGGTAGTGGAAAGTCACGAATCAAGTGCCTGAAGTTGAGTAATAGAGCGGTTCGACCACGACATTGTGTTTGACCAATCATGAAGGTCGAACCACGATCGAACCAAATACCTGAAGTGATGCAGTGATGATTCGACCTTGATGTTTTTTGTTTGACCTTTGGTTCGAGTCGAACTAGGCCTCTGCCAGCTTATTACAGGCCGGTTTGACCAGGCTGTAAGTGGTTCGACCAAGGGCTTTGGTCCAACCAACACGCGAGAAGCTTCCAGATTTATATTTTTAAACCTTCAATACGTGTTTTTGCTCTAAAATCCCATTAGAGGTCCGTTGGACGAGATGAAAGTATAAAAGGAAGACCTTACGCAGAAGACATTCACCACCTTCATTCTACACAACATCTGAAACCCTACACCATCTAACAGAGCTGTGGAGAGAGATTCGTTTGTCGAATCAAGTGAGAACCAAGTGAAGATTCAAGACGGAGAGATACACGACGACGCCCGTATCTAGGGTTTACTTCGCATCATAATGTATCTTGTAATTTTCAAGACTATGGGTAAGATCTATCCAACCACCATGATTGTTCTTCGATCAATCATGGACTAGAACCGCTTTGGTAGTTCTAGGGTTTATGAAGGTTTTATGAGTTAATTGAACTTCCGTGTGTATACTCCGTACAACACTAATTGTGGTTTATTTTATATAAGACTATGCCTTTTTAATTCATACTCAGAGTTGTTTTGCGCATCATTAATTATTATGTAGAGTCTGAATACATATCTTGATTATTGATTGAGTGCGTTCACTGCTAAGTAGGATTACATGTTATGATTCTAAACAAGAGGACTCCAAAGTCTCATTAGTACTATCTTATATAAATACTTGTTAATTGAATCTTATTCGGGTTAATAAGTAGAACAAAGTGAATAACTTCATAGTACTTATAAAGGGAGATCATATCGAGTTAGAGTACTTAGTTCACGAGAAATAATTGATACTGATAGTACCTAGAAAGGGGGGTGAATTATATCTCTTGCTCCAAGGATATTCACACGTGTCACATGCTTATTTACTTGTGTCTATAGAGTAGATTTGCATGGTTTAGTGATGCGTCCATACTTCACAAGGCATAGACAGACATTGATACACGGAAGGGAAGTTAATGAGTAAAATTGGATGGCCCAAATAACTACCTAATTTCTCACTTGTTTACTTTCGTTTAATCTCTACTGCTTGTTTACTATTATTTTCTATTTAAATTACTTGTTTCGTAGTTAATAAATTATTCCACCAATTTATTGCCAACCTAGTCTTAGTAAGTTAGATTATAATTGAATTGATAATAATACGTCCCTTGGGTTCGATAAATCACTTGGTCGCTTATCAAAACTACAATAACATCCTTAATACTTGGGGTTTATTATTGTGTGTTGAGAAAACTCTAATCAAGTTCTTGGTGCCGTTGCCGGGGATGACATTAATTATTAATTTATTATTTCTTGTTTAATTGAGACTATTTTATTCTTGTCTTTATTTTCTAATGCTTATTTTTCTTAGGTGTATGCACACTAGATCAAAGGTAGGAACACTAGAACCTTTTAAACCTAAAATTAGAGCATCATCAAGGAAGAAGAATGCAAAGAAGAAGAAGAACAAGAACGTGGAAGCAACTGAAGCTCTTAATTTAGGAGTTGAAATTGAGGTACCAAACCCGGAAATGATTGAAGCTGCAACCAAAGACAACTCGGAAATAAAAGCAGTCAACATGACGAATCTGGATAATGTTGCCATTCGTGAAGTCTTCAAGAACAATGGATGAGGCAACTTTGGGCTGTTAGGAGCAAGAGGGGCCGATGCGGATTTTGATCTTCACCCTGCTCTGATCAGGATTATAGAAATGAGTCCTTTCTCTGGGGGCACCTTTGAAGATCCTCAACAGCCTCTGAATAAATTCCTGGGGTATGCAATCACACAAAAAATGTTGGAACTCATGAGGATGGGAGGATGATTGTGTTGTTTAAATTCTCGCTTACTAAAAGAGTGAGAGATTGGTATGATACTCTTAATGCTGCAGATTGCACTACCTGGGAGAAATTGAAATTGAAGTTCTTAGACAGATACATGCCACCTTCCAAGGTATTTAGGATGAAGTAAGACATTAATCAATTTGCTTTAGGAAGTGGAGAGAAATTTCATGAGTTTGGGACAGATTCAAGGACATGCTTCGAAAGTGTCCACATCATGGGCTATCTAAAGCTCAATTCATTAGTATTTTCTACAATGGGTTGGATTGTGATTCTCGAGTTTTACTAGATGCTTCATCAAGTGGAGCATTGCTTATAAAGACATCCATTGAGGTTGAAAAGCTCTTTGAGGATATTTTGATGAATTCAAGAGATTGGCCAACTGATACAGTGAGAGGCACTTATGTTCTAGGAAAAGTAGCGCAGGTTGAGCACACTATGATTAAGTCGAGTAGAGAAGATGAGATCGTCTCTAATTTGGCTAATATCAACAAGTTACTTGAGTCTCAGCAAAAACAGATTACTGATATAGCGCAACAAGTACCAATTATGCAGCAGGATGTTGGTAATAAAGGAGCTAGCCAAGAGGAATTGGAATAGGCAAACTATGCCATGGGTCAAACTATTCAAGGAACGAGGTTTAAAAATCAAGGAATTCAAAATTATCAAGGGAACTACAATAATCATGGTCCCTCCTGGTAATTATCAACAACCAAGGAGGATGGAGTTTTCATGGAGTTATCTTAATATAGTAGTACAACCTCCTGTTGGTGTTGATCCAGGTGCTAAGGTCGAAGAAGGAAAACCTGGTTTTGAAGATACGGTGAACATGTACATGGCGAGGAATAATGTAAAAGTGGATCATCTAGAGGCGAAGCAAGAGGTGAAGATTGATGCATATCATGAGGATATATCTAAGCATATGAAGGACTTGACGTTGTTGATGGGGTAGATGGCCGGGAATGTGAATCAATTGACCCAAACGGTAGAGAAGGGAAAGTTCCTATATCAAAGTATAACAAACCCAAAGCAGTGCAACGCCATCATGTTAAGGTCTGGAATGCAGTATGAGGGACTGATGGTGCCGAAAACAAATTCTGGAGCTCCAGGAGCTCAATTCGGCCAGGGTTTGACCAAGACTGAAGGTCGAACCACATCACCAAGGTCGAACCAAGCACCAGGGTAACCTTCGGAGCACCCAGACGGCTTATTTGACCAACACCACACTAGTTCCACCAACCCTGAAGGTCGAACCACGGTCAAACCAGCCTGTCAAGAATTCTTGGATGTCGGGTTCGACCAACCCAACTATGGTTCGACCAACCCTGGAGGTCGAACCCTGGTCAAATTGACCAATCCGGGAGATGCCATATTTTTTGAAGCACGGTTCAACCACTACACACCTAGTTCGACCAACACTTATGGTCAAACCGATGTCGAACCATCTCGTCCAGTACCATTTTCTGAGCAGAATGCTTTACCTGATGTTAATGCTTCTCCAGTACCATCCCAAGGGCAGAATACTGAGCTTATAGTGGAAAAGAAATAGGAAAGAGCAAAGAGATTGGGAGCCGAGATGGACAAAGCGGAGAAGGTTGAACGTGATGAATGGGGGATTCCCAAGAGAAAGATACCTCCTCCGTTTCCTTTCAAGTTAGTCAAGAAGGGATTGGAAGAAAAGTTCAAGAAGTTTTCAGATATTATAAATAAGAAAAGATTAAGCATTCCTTTCTCTGAAGCAATCTTAGAGATGCCATATTATTATCGCTTTCTTGAGGATATACTATTGAAGAAGAGAATCTTGAACGGAATTGAAACAATGAATTTATTAGAGAACTACTGCTCGATCATACAGAGGAAGTTGCCAGCCAAGTTAAAGGATCTTGGAAGCTTCACTATTCTATGTGAGATTGGAAAGGGGCCGACACGATGAGCCTTGTGTGATCTTGGGGCAAGCATCAACTTGATGCCCTTGTCAATATTTCAAAGGCTTAGTTTGGGAGAGTTAACTCCCACAACAGTTGCTCTATAATTGGCGAATAGGTTTATGACTTTTCCAAAGGGTGTGATTGAAGATGTTCTTGTGAAAGTAGAGAAACTGGTTAGAGAAACTGGTCTTTCCTGTGGACTTTCTAGTGCTTGAGATGGAAGATGACAGGGATAATGTCCCTTTTATCTTAGGGAGACCATTCCTTGCCACTTCTGGAGCGATAAGTTAAGGCTGCAGATAGATAAAGAAGAGGTTTTGTTCAACCTAGATAAAGTATTGAAGATACCGATGGAGACGCAGTGTCACAGCACTGATGTGGTGGAGGAGATTGTGAAAGAAGATATGTCCTTAATCCTTTCAAAGGATCCCTTGGAGACATGCTTGGTGGAGTCTCTTACTTTTCTCACCACAGAGCTAGATGAGCTCTCTAACGAGGTATGTATTGAATTTTTCTTGAAAATTTACTTGCTTTGGGTGATGACGGGTATGAATAAAAAAGAACTAAGTTTGAAGAGGTGAAGTAAACTAGAGAGTACTTGCCATTGGATAGGGAGAGCACAACAAAAGAGGAGAAGAAAGAGGATTTGAAACCGCTACCGGAGCATTTGAAATATGCCTATCTAGGTGACAATGAAACATATTCGGTAATTGTATCTTCTTCTTTAACTAATGGTCAACTCGATGAGTTATTAGATGTGCTTAGGAAATATAAGTCTGCGATTGGTTGGTCTCTAGATGATTTGAAAGGTATTAATCCTTCATAATCCTTCATATTGCATACATAAGATAAGATTATTAGATGAGGCTAAGGGTAGCATTTAGAATCAACGGAGGGTGATTCCCGCTATTCAATAAGTGATTAGGAAGCAAATTCTAATGTGGCTTGATACAGGAATTATATATCCAATTAGTGATAGTCCCCTTGCGAGTCCATTGCATGTTGTTGCTAAGAAAGGGTGCATGACTATTGTTAAGTCAGATGATGGAGAGGCATTAGCTACTAGGATTCCTACGAGGTGGGTGTGTGTACGGATTATAGGAAACTAAATGAAAATACATGGAAATACCACTTCCCACTTCCTTTCATGGATCAAATGCTTGATCGTCTTGTAGGGTATAACTTTTATTGTTTCTTTGATGGGTACTAGGGGTATAATCAAATCATGATTGCACCCGAGAACCAGGAAAAGACTACTTTTTCTTGCCCTTATAGAACTTTTGCCTTTAGGAAGATGCCTTTTTGGTTATGTAATGCACCTGTTACATTTCAGCATTGCATGATGGCTATATTTGATGGCTTGATAAAAAAGATTATGGAGGTGTTTATGGATGATTTTTCTATTTTTGGATCCTCCTTTGATATTTGTTTGACTAACCTGCCTACTGTTTTGAAGAGATGTGTTGATACTAACCTGGTTTTGAATTGGAAGAAGTGTCACTTCATGGTAAGAGATGGGATTGTATTGGGATATCATATTTCAGCCAAAGGATTGCAGGTGGATAGGGCAAAGGTGGTGGAGATTGAGAAGCTTCCACCACCCACTAATGAGAAGGGAGTGCGGTCCTTCCTTGGACACGTAGGATTTTGTAGAAGATTTATCAAAAACTTCTCAAAATACTTTAAACCGTTGTCTCACTTAATTGAAAAGGATGTTTCTTTTAATTTTGATGATGAATGTCTGACAGCTTTTCAGGTTTTGAAGGAGGCACTTATTACTGCACCTATCTTGATTACACCGGATTGGACTCAACCGTTTGTACTTATGTGTGATGCAAGTGACTTAGCACTTGGAGTGGTGCTTGGGCAGATGAGAGAGAAGAAATTCTGCGCCATTTACTATGCGTGTAAAGTTTTTGATGCAACACAAAAAAGCTACACTATCACTGAAAATGAGTTTCTAGCTGTTGTGTATGCATTCAATAAGTTTCGACAGTATTTAGTTGGCATGAAGATTATAGTGTACACGGATCATTTTGCGATCTGGTACTTGATGGAGAAGAAGAAAACGAAGCCAAAGATCATTAGATGGATCCTTCTTCTGCAAGAGTTTGATAGGAGATCCGAGATAAGAAAAGTACAGAAAATGTGTTGGTGAATCAACTATAAAGATTGAAGATAAGGGAGCATTGTGATCATTCTTTCGATTACATCGAGGACATGTTCCCTAGTGAGAAGATTTTTGCGGGTTCTATTGTCCGTAGGTGTGTGCACGAGATAGAGATGGAGAGTGTTCTTGATTTTTTCCATGCACAACCTAATGGGGGGCACTTTGGAGCCCAAAAGACTGCAGCGAAGGTACTTTAATATGCTCTTTATTGGCCTACTTTGTTTAAAGATTGTGAATCCTATGTAGAGACATGCGATAGATGTCAAAGGATGGGAAACATAAGTACAAGAGATGAGATGCCTCTTCAGCCGAGCATTGTGGTTGAAATCTTTGATGTATGGGAAATCAATTTATGGGGCCGTTTCCCCCATCTAATGGATTTGTCTATATCCTTCTAGCAGTGGATTATGTTTCTAAGTGGGTGGAAGCCATTCCTACTTGCATGAATGATTCTAAGACTGTGTTGTTGTTCTTGAAGAAACATATCTTTGCCCGCTATGGAGTTCTTAGAGCACTCGTAAGCGATGGAGGTTCCCACTTTGTAAACAAGCTTCTTGAAATGGTTATCAAGGAGTATGGTGTTAAGCATAGGGTTACTACACCCTATCATCCTTAAGCTAATGGGCAAGCTGAAGTCTCCAACCGACAAGTTATATAAATTTTGGAAAAAGTAGTCAGAACTAATAAGAAGGATTGGGCTATGAAGCTCGATGATGTGTTATGGAGTTCCATACTGCATATAAGACTGTGCTTGACATGTCACCATATCAAATTGTCTATGGGAAGCCGTGCCACTTACCCGTAGAGATTCACCATAAGTCTTTTTGGGACTGAGAATCTTGAATTTGTCTCTTAAAGATCAAAAGGAGTTGAGATTGACTCATATCAATCAGCTAGACGAGTTCAGAAATCATGCTTACAAGAATTTTGTGATCTACAAGGAAAGAATGAAGAAAATGTCATGATTCAAAGATCACTTACAAGGAATTAAAGATAGGTGATGAGGTATTACTCTTTATCGCTCAATTAAAGCTCTTTGCAGGAAAATTGAAATCGAAGTGGACGGGACCGTTCATTATCCATAGAGCTTGCGGAGGGGGGAAGTTTTGAGATCATGGACAAGGACGGAGACATCATAGCGGCGAATGGGCATCGATTGAAGCATTATAAGTCGGCGGATGATGCTTACGTCGTCTTTGAGGATAACTTACATTGATTTGGTACTATCATGACTCTCTGACGTTAAACAAGAGCGCCTGTTGGGGGCTTTCCTCCTATTTTATTGTTTTATTTCATTAGTGTGAGAAAGAAATTTTTATATTTGACGTGCTTACTTATCGAAAATTACATCTCTTTGCAAACGTAGTTTTGACTATAGTTTCTACTTAGTTTGGGGGGTGTAATGTACTTACCTCATCGTAGCACTGCATGTATAATCTTTTCTTTGTAACGTTTGTTAGGGAAGTTGATTTTTTGCGGCATATTAAAACTTTAATTGGTGTTGATGTGTCGATTTTTTGCAATCTGCCTAATGTTCAGCGGTGTTTTATCTATTGTGTCGTATGTGGAGTATATATACATTAATTATTGAGTCTTAATGGTGGTTCTCTAGTATAGTTTTGCTCTGTTTTGGTACCTAATGATCATTTTTGGGCTTGAAGTTCGCAGAGGATGACGAAAATTTTTATTTGAAAGTTCAGGAGGCCGGTTCGACCAAGGGAGAAGGTCGAACCGGATGGTTCGAGTTGAACCGGTAATCAGAGAAATTGCTACAGGCTGGTTCGACCTCGCTGCCTTGGTTCGATCTGTAGTTCGAGTCAACCAGTCATCTGGAAGTTTGCTACAGGCTGGTTCGACCATGATGATGTGGTTCGACCACTTGGTTCGAGTCAAACCAGTACAGGAAAGTCGTGTTTTAATCTAATTTTTGCCCCTATTCCGTACATTCTTCACACCACCGGCACTTGAATCCTCTCCGAACCAAAAACCCTCTCTTTCAAACTTTGATTTTACTTCATTATACTCTGATTAAACCACTTTCCACTCTTCCCACACTTTATTTCTCAAGGATTTGGAGATTTTTAGTTGAAAAACTATGGTTTTCCATCCAATTTAGGGGATTTTCATCTCTTGTTCATACTAAGCCATGGCCGGATCGAAAGGTATGTTCTCTTGACCCTATTACCCTAGGATTGAAATTTTATTGCTTGATTTTAAGTGGGTAAGTTGATTGAACTAGTTTTTATGTGGATTCATAGTGTAAGTTAGATTTTTGTTTGAAATTTCTTATGAACAAGTCATGGGTTCAATTTTAATCATTTATTTTTTTGTTTAGACCTTGATGTCCACTTGAAATTGTTGAGCAATTTGTGTGGAAGCATGTTAGAATTTTTGTGAATCTGTGAAGATTGATAAATTGCATGCTTAAGTGAAGAAGGTGAAGTGAATGGTGAAATAGTTGATAATTCTTGTTGGATAGTTGAATTTTGAAGTGAAATTGGGTTGGCATGTTTATGGTTTCATTGATAATGAATAGATGGAGTTGGGAGAATGCTTGTTTGAAGTTGATTGTACATGAACAACTTGAAGTCGTAAGTAGAGTTTAGTGCATGAATAGCATTGGAATGAGGTTGGTTTGCTTTTCTTGTATTTATTTGGTATTGAAATATTATTCTTGTAGTAGAAGGAAAGGCGACTGAAATTCGCTCTACGGAAAGGAAAGATAGGCAGCCTCGGGAAGTCAAGGTTACAAAGAAACTACGGCTTAAGGAGATGCTGCCGAGGAACTTCCATATACAAATGGATAACTGGGAGGAGATCAAGGATCGGTGGGGTGCGATGTCCGATAAGATCACTCGCACGAGGTGATGTGTGTGTTAATTCACGAGTCTTGCGTCTGGATTTGTGCTATTATGGAGTGTTTGAAGGTTGAAATCAGTTGTAAACTGATATTATTGTGAAAAGGCATGAATCAGGTGTTGTTGGAGCTATTTGAGTGGTTTTCGAAGGAAATCGGAGTGGAAGTGTTGAAAACTGAAGAAAGGAAGTCGAAGCCATCTGATTGGGTAAAGCAGGAGTGCGATTCGACCTGAAGGAGGTCAATTCGACCAGCCCTTCAGGTCGAATTGGCAACACAACACGAGCAGATGGTGGATTCGACCACAATAGGAGAATTCGACCTGGGCATTAGGTCGCGAATCAAAGTCGAATCGATTAGGAGAGATGCCGATTCGACTTGTCATGTTAATTCGACCTGGACAGTTGGTCGAATTGAGTGCCTGGGACTAATAGTGTGTTGATTCGACCTCAGATTCGACTTGTGATGGTCAATTCGACCTATTGCTGAGGTCAAATCGATGCTCGAAAACTTACCATATCCATATTTTTACACCATCAATGTGTGTAATCACTTAAAAAGCCCATGCCAAGCCCAAGAGACGTGATTACAAGTATAAAAGAAGGCTTATGCACCATCACAGAGAGAGAACTTGATCAAGAAGACAAGGAGACGTAGAGTTGAGAGGAGAGTTGATAGTCCATCATCCGGAGGGGCTGTGACAGAGGTTCTGCTGGAGATTCATGTAAGACTGGTCCAAGTAACAGTGATTGTTCTTAGATCAATCATGGGCTAGAGCTGCTTCGGTAGTTCTAGGATTATGAAGGCTTCATGAATTGATTAGTCTTTCGTGTGTAAACTCCATACAATACTACTTGTGGTTTATATTATATAAGATTGCGCATTTTTAATCCTTACTCACGGTTGTTTTGTGCATCAATAATTGTTGTGTAGAGTCTGAATATATAACATGGTTATTGGTTGAGTGCGTTCACTACTGAGCAGTGTTTTTTGTTATAATTCTAAGTGAAGGGATTCCGAAGTCTTATTAGAACTATCTTATATGAATACTTGTTAATTAAAAATTTTGGTTAATAAGTAGGATAAATAGTATAACTTTATAGTACCTATAAAGGGAGATCAAATTGGATTAGAGTACTAAGTGCACGGGAAATAATTGATTATGATAGTACCTAGAAAGGGGGTAAAGTATACATTTTGCTCCGAGGATATTCACACGTGTCATACGCATATTTATTTGTGTCTATAGAGTGAATTTGGATGGTTTTGTGATGCGTCCATAAACCACAAGGCAGAGTCGGACACTGTCACATGAAAGATGATTTAATAAGTGGAACTGGATTACCTGACGAACTACCTACAATCTTCCTTGATCACAAACTACTATCTCTTCTTCTTGTTATCTTTATTTGCTATCTTAATAGTTGTTACTCAATTTCTATATCAAAACCATTATAATTTCCAACATAGTCTTAGTTTACTAGAATATAATTAAATTGATATTTATCCATCCCTTGGGTTCGATATATAACTTGGTCACCTTCGAAAATACGATTGATATCCTTCATACTTGAGGATTAAATTGTGTGTTGAGAAAACGCCTATCACGAGGTACCAGGATGATGATGCAATGAGGACGATGAATATTCAGGATGATATTATGTGGATGTTCGATCAAGTGGGTATTCGTCATATCATGGAGATGAAGAGGCCTATGTATTTTCATGTGACTATGGGGGTGTTGTGTTCAATCATGATAAAGAAAGGTGCTAGTTCTCTCCCTTATGAGTGTTCATTCCAGCTTGGTGGTGAGAAGTGAACATGGACAGCTGAGGATTTCAATGTGCTGCTAGGAACTTCGAGGGGGATTCTAGGCATGAGAATGGGTACTTTAGACCAAATGATTTTTGGAGATCTATTTCAGAAGAGGATATGGATTTCAAGATGAAGGAAGCTCATGTTGCATTGATTCGCAACCCAGTCATTAGATACATGGATAGAATTTTGAGCAATACATTGTTTGCTCGATCTGAGAGAAGTTGCGTATCTACGGGAGAGTTGTATGCTCTATGGTGTATGTTGAATGGAGTGGAGTTTAATGTGGGTTCGTATTTGATTCAGCAACTTTACATATTCAGGAGTTCCTCTTTTCAAAAAGTGAATATTGGAGGATTGCTTACTCCTGTGGATGAGTCGTACCACATGGATTTTACTGGTATTTCCCCTATTTTGGAGGATTCAGATCTAGTGATGAGTGCATGTGTTCGAGTTGGATTTGCTTTTCATTGAGATGGAGACTAGTTTTTCACTAGGATTTCTAATCCTATTCTTTCATGTTTCCATATGATGTGATGGCCTTGATTATGATCCGAAATGATGAGAATAAGTTGATGAACACTCTGGCGCACGAGGTGATATCAACAACGTGCTTGAGGAGAGGAGATTGGAGGACTGTGACTCTGATGTATGCTGCAGGGATGTTTTAGGAGCTGCAAATGATTGTAGATCAAGAACAATAGCAGCCTCAGCACGAGGAGCACGATGAGGAGATATATGGAGAGCAGCCGATTGAGCATCCTCAGATGGAGATACCGCAGCAGCATGAGATGCCACCACCCCACATCCACAACAGCCACAGGAGTAGCATTGGGGTGGTCCTGATGAGTATTATAGAGAGCATTTTAGGTTGATAAATGAGTACTTAGTCAATGTAACCAACAATCAGAGGGAGACAAACCGCCAATTGGGCTTGCTGACTACAAGCTATGCCGCACTTGATATGCGCTATAATGTGTTGCATGCCAACTATATGGTGATAGATCAGAGGTTGGAAGATTTGAGCGACAATTATAAGGCTTTAGATAGAAAGGTGGATAGCTTACAGAGAGATTTTGATGATTGGCGCAGTGGAGATAGTGATGATGATGCTCCACAGGAGTAGAGGGCGCCAGGTTTTCATCTTTATCTGCTTCATCTCATCCCCCTTCTCTTTTCTATTAACAACTTAGGTATATGTGGGTGTGAGTGACATGTATTGATATTCTATACTGATTTTGATGTCGGATTGATTAGTGATACTCAATTTGGATTGTTATGATGGGTTGTTGACTCTTTGATAAAGTATGTGATAAAGTATGTTTATTCTTGTGAGAATCATTCATATGACCATATTCTAGACCTTGGCTTGAAGTCTTGTGTGAGACTTATGATTGTTAGTTATTAGGACATGATCTTAGGCCATTATTATTTATTTGAGTCACTTAGCCAAATTTTACCTTCTCATATACTGTATAAATCATTGAAAGCCCTGTTGAGCCATTAAAAGCTTTTTCTTTGGCAAGCTTTGATAAAAAGCCTTTATTTATCCTTTACTTGAGCCTTATTGAATATCCTATTCATTAGTAGAGAGTTGAGGTGAATATATGCTAGCTTGAATTAGAAGAAAAGGAATAAAAATTGGTCGAGCGGTATGAAGTGAAATGAAATGATATATGGTTAAATCTTGTTTAGGGGTAGTTCATGAAATCGATACCCCATCTGCTTAGAAGGGTAGTGCCCGAAATTGGTACCCTTGTACTTTGAAGAAAGAAGATGTTGATACCAAGGAAAAGAAGGAGAAATTGAATCGTAAAAGATCATGGGAATAAAGATGGAGAAGAGGAAAAGCAAAGCTCCAAGGTAATTCTCTACTAGTGAATTAGTCACTTTATCTATATTTTCCTACCTTTACCAAAGAGCCAACATTACAATCCAAAAGCAAGTCCTTTGTAATCCTAGTGATGAAACGATTATGAGTTGATTTTTGAGACCCGTGCCAAGCTTATGGTTACGCGGGAATATGAATTGAATATGAGCGTATATGATAACCTTTTTAAGTGTACTTCATACTTGAGAGCGAGAGTAAACACATATCTTGTGAGTTAGATGACTTAGTACTCCAAAGCGTTTTATAATTGTGTGATGTTTTTGCGTGAATGAAATGTATGATGCGAGAAGTACTTGTTTTAAATTGATAGAATTGCATGTGTAGGTATGTATTGTACTTGACTTAATGGCCTCGTGAATTTTACACTTACTCTAGTGGTTTTGATTTTGCTGCCTCGGTATGAGCAACATGTAAGTTTGGGGGTTTGATGAGAGAGTAAATTCTCGTAATTTAAGTTTTAATTTATGTGATAATAATGTATGATTTGATCTTAAGTCTAGATAAATCGTGAAAGATAGTGGAAAGTCACGAATCAGGTGCGTTTGAGGCCGCTAGAGCTGATTTTCAAAGGAAAATAGGACAGAAGTGCTAGGAACCAGAAAAGAGGTGTGTTAAGCACCTGGTTCGACCAAAGAAGAGGTGGTTCGACTACCGGTTCGTGTCGAACCAGGAGCCTGAAGGTGAGTAACGGAGCGATTCGACCACGATATTGTTGTTCGACCAGCCAAGAAAGTCAAACCACGGTCGAACCAAATGCCTGAAGTGATGCAGTGATGATTCGACGACGTTACTTCTGGTTTGACCTGTGGTTTGAGTCGAACCAGGCCTTTCCCAGCTTATTACAGGCCGGTTTAACCAGGCATTAAGTGGTTCATTCAAGGGCTTTGGTCGAACCAACACACGAGAAGCTTCTGGATCTGTATTTTTACACCTTCAGTACATGTTTTTGCTCAAAAAGCCCATTAGAGGTCCGTTGGAGGAGATGGAAGTATAAAGGAAGACCCTATGCAGAAGACATTCACGGCCTTCATTCTACACAACATCCGAAACCCTACATCATCCTACGGAGCTGTGGAAAGAGATTCTTCTGTCGAATCAAGTGAGAACCAAGTGAAGATTCATGGCGAAGAGAGACGCGTCAGCGCCCGCACCTAGGGTTTACTTTGCATCATAATTTATCTTGTTCAAGACTATGGGTAAGATCTATCCAACCACCATGATTGTTCTTCGATCAATCATGTGCTAGAACCGCTTTGGTAGTTCTAGGGTTTATGAAGGTTTTATGAGTTAATTGAACTACCGTGTGTATACTCCGTACAACACTACTTGTGGTTTATTTTATATAAGACTATGCCTTTTTAATTCATACTCAGAGTTGTTTTGTGCATCATTAATTGTTATGTAGAGTCTGAATACATATCTTGATTATTGATTGAGTATGTTCAATGCTGAGCAGGATTACGTGTTATGACTCTAAGCGAGGGGACTCCGAAGTCTAATTAGAACTATTTTATATAAATACTTTTTAATTGAATCTTATTCGGGTGGATAAGTAGGACAAAGAGAATAACTTCATAGTACCTATAAAGGGAGATCATATCGGGTTAAAGTACTTAGTGCACGGGAAATAATTGATACTGATAGTACCTAGAAAAGGGGTGGATTATATCTCTTGCTCCAAGGATATTCACACATGTCACACGCTTATTTACTTGTGTCTATAGAGTAGATTTGCATGGTTTAGTGATGCGTCCATACTCCACAAGGCAGAGTCGGACATTGATATACGGAAGGGAAGTTAATGAGTAAAACTGGGTGGCCCGAAGAACTACCTAATTTCTCACTTGTTTACTTTCATTTAATCTCTACTACTTGTTTACTATTATTTTCTATTTAAATTATTTGTTTCGTAGTTAATAAATTATTCAACCAATTTATTGCCAACCTAGTCTTAGTAAGTTAGATTATAATTGAATTGATAATAATATGTCCCTTGAGGATTAATATTGTATGTTGAGAGAATGCTAATCGTCGACCAATGAAAAAATGAAAGGGGAGAAGGGATTCGTCAGAGCGGATCGTATCATTATCACTGGGAGGCATAGTGGAATGGGCTCGATATTGCCACTCGAATTGCCATTTGTAGATGTGGGTTGATATAGTATTGAAGAATGATGAAGAGTATCAAAATCAACTAGTGGAGACCATGAATCTTAATGCACTGCACCACATGCATCGCAGGAGATCCAATAGCTAGTTCATCTGGATCTTCTGAATTGCACGCCAATTTGGAATCAATTTGCTAAATCTACTTGTATTAATTTCTTGGTTTAAACTTATTTATGTTATTACATCCCTCATGTATTCAGAATTATTTCACACCAATTTAGAATCAATGGCTAGATCTACTTCTTGTATTCATTTCTTAGAAAGTATTTTGTATACATAATTATTTTCTCAATGTTCAGAATATATTTAATATATTTCAGATTCATTTATTAGAATCTCTTTGTATTCAAAATCAGTGTATTCAAAATATTTAATATTCATATCAATGTATTCAGAAATGCTTTTTTAATATTTCACGTATGTATTAATATATTTTAGATTTATTCATTTTCTCAATGTTCCATGAAGTATTCATAATAATTATGTATATTTCAGATTCATTCACTGAAATGTTTTTATATTCAAAATCAGTAAGTATTCAGAATATAAAATGTTCAGTAACAATATATTCAGAAATATTTTTGTATTCAAAATCAGTAAGTACTTAGAATATATAATGTTATGTAACGATGTATTCAGAAATGATGATGCAATGCTGATATCTTTGATTTTGAAGGAGAAATTAATGGGAGGATTTTTAACTTCCATCGATTTTGAAGGAGAAATTAGTGGGAAAATTTTTCTTCCTAATATTTAAAATCTAGAATTATTCTAGAAATTTAAATTCTTCATATATAATTCTAGAAGAATCAACAAGTTTCATCAATAATAATAATAACATGTTTTGGAAAATCACATCTAATAAATTGGGTCGTTACAAAATCTCTCTCAACTAAATAAGTTTCTTTGTCTGAAATCAGAGAGATGCAGCCCGGATCTGAGAGGATCTGCAACGAGTCGGAGGTTGGGGTTCAGTTCATGCCCTCGGTTGGAGACGACGACGATTACGTAAGGAATGTCGACGGAACTGATGAGTGATATTTTCACCTAGATTTTAGTATTCTTTAGGTCCGTTTACATGTTATTTTATCTGTATTTGTGTGTTTCTTGGTAGTGTTATGTATTTTTATGGAAATGTGTGTGAATGAACTTAATCATATGTAAAATAGGTGAAAACGGAGCAAAAACGGAGACGGGAGATAAAACAAGGAAGTAGTAACAGTACAGCATCAACACGGCCGGCCGTGTAGGGTATGATGTGCGTTTTATTTGCACGTAAAATTAATCCTCAAGTATTAAGGATATCAATTGCAGGTTAGCAAACGACCAAGGGAATATCGAACCCAAGGGACGGCGTATTATTAATTTAATTATTAACTAAATTAATTAAAACAAGACAATAAGATTTTGAGATTGATTATCTAATAACTAATATGCTGAAAATTAATTAACAAATAAAATAAATTAAACACTAGAAGAATACGAAAGTGGATCAAGTAGGAGAATAGATAGCTCTAGGATAATCCAGTCTCACTCATTAATCTCTCTTTCGTGTGTTGATGTCCGACTCTGCCTTGTGGAATATTGATGCATTACTAAACCATGCAAATTTACTCTATAGACACAAGTAAACATGCGTGTAACACATGTGAATAAACTCGGAGCAAGAGATATAATTCCACCCCCTTTCTAGGTAATATCAGTATCAATTATTTCCCTGGCCAATTGGTACTCTAACCTGATATGATCTTCCTTTATAGGTACTATGAAATTATCATCTTTATCCTACATTATAACCCGAATTTAATTCAATTAATAAGTATTCATATATGATAATTCTAATGAAGCTTCGGAGTCCACTCACTTAGAATCATAACATGGAATCCTGCTCAGCAGTGAACGCACTCAATCAATAACCAAGATATGTATTCAGACTCTACAAAACAGTTAATGATGCACAAAACAACCGTGAATATGAATTAAAAAGGCACAATCATATATAAAATAAATCCACAAGTAGTGTTGTACGGACTTTACACATGAAAGTTCAATTAATTGGTAAAAACCTTCACAACCCTAGTTCAACCAAAAAGGCTCTAGCCCATGATGTTATGAGGAATAATCATGGGAGTTGGATAGATCTTAGCCGGATGTCTGAAATATACAAGATAAATTAGGAAACGAATAAAACCCTTGATGTGGGAGTCGTTGCGTCCTTCTCCATGTTGAATCCTCCTCTTGGTTCTCCTCTTGATTCCACGAATGAATCTTCAAAGTGATGGATGGATGGAGAAAAAGGATGTGTATGATGGTTGGTGGGTGATCCCCCCTTGTGAGGTATAGTATGGTTGTGGCCTCTCTTCCTCTAATCTATTGTATTCTCCCCCAATTTATGAATAATGATGTGAAATATATATAGGTGTGAGAATAGAATTAAATAAGGAAAGAAATATATATGGGTGAATCATGGAGGATTATGTGATAAGGAGATAAATTAGGTAATTTTCGGAATTTTTCGGAAATTCTCGTTGGCAGCTGCGCGACTTCACAATTTAAAGCATAACTTCCTCGTCCCATCTCTGATTTGAGTGATTCTTACGCTCACACGATCCTCTCTTCCTTGGATTTCTCAGAATATAAAGAACTCAAAGAAACTCCAAGATTTGTTGGTTTAACAAGCCATGCAAAGTAACACAACTATTCTATTCGGCACAGCTCGCGTGACGTTACCACTTTGATCATATCTCTCTCGTTTAGATTCCGATTGGGGTGTTCTTAAAGCCAAAACGATCCTCTTTTAGTGGCTTTCCAACCACATATCACACTTTCCGTTCAAATCTCCACACGAATATAGAAAATTATGAAAGTTAGATGTGCGTTTTCAGCATTCTTGCACAAATTGCACCTTTTCTCCAACTTTACACTGTTCATCCTTTTTCCACCTAAAACACATTAAAACACCTCAAGTGCAGCTTTTTCTCACATACAATGAATATATGACACTTGTGCTATTATATAACAAGAATTTCTATCAAAAGGTGTTAAATTTAACACTCAAACACGCTAATTTCCACTCTCATCAGGGTACACGAGCCGTGTTGCAGCACACGACACTTGTACCGAACACGGGCCTGTAACATGTAGCCGTGTGCCATCATCAATTCATCTAATATGGCCACCCTTTGGCCGTGCATCAGCACACGACTCGTGCACCGTTTTGAGTTAAGTTTGACTAAGAAACCCTGACGACTCGACTCGTGCTGCAGCACACGAGTCGTGTCGGTGCCAAAACAGATTATTTTCCTGCATCTTCTAGAAGGTCTCCAAGGGGTATAAATGCCAATTCATTCAACATTTTGATCATATTGAATCCGAAATTCAGCTGGCCACACACCCCACACACCAATTCCTTCCTTTTACACCTCATCCTTCATCATTTTCATCCATCTATTCACTCCATCATCATCTCACCATAAATCCTTCTTCCAAGTGAAGAGAAGAAGCACAGAAGAGATGAAAATTGCAAGAAAAGGAAGAAGATAACCATTGCAGCCAATCCAAGGGAGTTTTCATCCAATTTTTGTAGTAAACCTAATTGTTTATCATGACTTGTAAAGTTTTTAATGTCTATGTTAATTATCTTATGATTATGGTAGGCTAATATCCATTGTGAGATTAGCAACATAAGAGTTGTTGGTTAATTTTGGGGATCTATGTATTTTAATTCATGTGTTGATTGGATTTATGATTTTCTGTCATTGATTGTTAATTGCTTGATTTGTATTGTTGAATTGTGTGATTTATTGTCATAGGCATGTGGTTAGATTGAGAAATCAATTATATGTTTAGGATAGTTCATTGGATCAATTCATCATACACCTCATGTGCATTATAAGTCTTAAAGAGATAGATATATCCTTTAGGATTTAGAACCCTTTGATGGGACATCCGATCGGTTTGATCGAGAGGTTGATTGATTGTGTGAGGTGATTCTCATTTAAGCATAGTACCAAGTTGGAATTATTTGAGTGAGAACCAATCCATTGAGCTATTTTGGGATTCTTATTCGGATTCACATTCTATTCATTTCGAGAGAGTTTACAAGAAGTTAGTGTTGGCCCTTAATAATTTATCCATGACGCATATGAATTTGTTACATAATTTCTAGAATTACCACTTCTTAAGTGTTGTTAATCTCACTTTTGTTTAACTTGGAAAACCAGTCACATTCACTTTAATTTCGTTTGCTTGATCATTGCTTGTTTACTTGCATTGATTGATTTTAATTACTTGTTTAACAAACAAAACTATGATTATTGGTCTCTATAAAATTACGAGAAACTTGATATTGCTTAAGCACTAGTGCCTACCCCCCTGTGGTTCGATAAATTCATGAATTGGTCAACCCGACTACATGTTATGGCTAATCAGGAACCACCTTCAGCGTGGTGGTTCTCGACTCCTTATGGTTGGATTCAGTTCTGGACTCTCTCTTTTCTGATTCTGAGGTGTCCAATTGTGTTGTTGAGTATTCTGAGGTGGAGGATGAGGTGCCTGATTCGTTCCCCTGTCGATCTCCTTTTCGGAAATTCTCCAAGATATCTGATTCCGACCATGAAAAAATGGTCAAGGAGTCCAATGCATGTGTGGCTAAAATTGTTCATTCTCTTATGCCACAAATTGAGCAGTCAAATGAGAATTTTAAACAATTCCTTTATGAGATGGTTTGTATCATGATTTCTGTATATCGGTACATCCTTAACTTCTCATATCTCTTAAATTTATTTCTTTAGGATGCCCTGTGAGGCCTTTTATATGGTTTATGTGCTATAATTGGCCCTGTGAGGCATATATGAATTATAATTAACTCTGTGAGGCACTTATATGGCCCTGTGAGGCATATATGTGGTTTTGTGTGATATGTAGTGGTTGATGATGCATGATTTTGAAGTTAGTTTGCCCTGTGAGGTATTTGGTGGGTAATGATGCTCAGCTTGGTTTTTACATGGCCTTGTGAGGCATTTATGTTGCCCTGTGAGGAGTTTATGTGACCTTGTGAGGCATTTGGTGGCTAATTGTATTTGATTTTATCTGTACTTGGCCATGTGAGGCTTTCATGCTTGGTTGTATACTATATTGATGAAGTTAAACCAACGTGGGGTTAATGTAGGAATAAATTGACCCTGTGACGAATCTATTCCGATGGCTGAGACTGTTGTGCCGTGATGCTCATGCTTGATCAATCTATTCCTGTGATTTCTATATATTGAGTCACCAATAGGTTGTTTTGCTTATTTAGGAGACCATGACCCAATGACAAAGTTATTCCGAGGGTTAAGTTCCCATTGAAGCCTAGTAGTACGCGATGTTAATGCTTGAAGAACCTGTTCCTCTGATTTTTGTATATTGAGTCGCCAATAGGTGGTTTTACTTTTTTCGGAGACATGACCAAATGACGAAGTTATTCCGAAGGTTAATTCCCATTGAAGCCAAGTAGTACCTCATTTAAACCCCTAAAAGCTTAGTTAAGCTTGTTCATGTCCCTGATTTTAGGTGTTCAAAGTCACCATTGGTTTCTTTACCTATTTTGGAGACTCTTGATATATTTTTGATATCATAGCAGTCACCAATGTCAAATTATTTATTAGACATGAGAATATATTTTGAGAATATGTTTTCAGAGTATAAAAATTTTAGTAAGCTCGTATCATAGAGTCACTAAAATGTCAAATTGCAGAGCTAATTATACTCCGTGTGCCAGGTCAAGAACTCCTTGTAGTGAGCATTTTCTTGCCATTTTATGGTCAAATTAGTTATTTTACATGAGTATATATTTGGAAAACTTGTTTTCAGAGTATATAACTACTACGAAGCTTGCTTAATATAGTCACTAAAAACACGCATTGCAGAGTTCTACTCCGTGAGCCAGGTCAAGAACTCCTTGAAGTGAGAATTTTCTTGCCATTTTTATGGTCAAATTAATTATTAGACATGAGAATATAGTTGAAGAATATAAAAATGCTAGGAAGCTTGTACCGTAAAGTCATTAAAAACTCACGGTGCAGAACAAATTCTACTACGTGAGCCAGGTCAAGAACTCCTTGAAGTGAACATTTTCTTACAAATTTTATGGTCAAATTAGTTATTAGACATGCGAATATAGTTGGAGAATATATTTTCATAGTATAAAAATGCTAGGAAGCTTGCGCCATAGAGTCACTAAAAAGTTAAAGTGCAGAGCTTATTCTACTCCATTAGCCAGGTCAAGAACTCCTTGAAGTGAGCATTTTCTTGTCATTTTATGGTCAATTTTTTTATTAAACATGACAATATAGTTTGAGAACATGTTTTTAGTGTATAAAATTGCTAGAAAACTTGTACCACAGAGTAACTAAAAAGTCAAAGTGCAGAGCTGATTTTACTCCGTTAGCCAGGTCAAGAACTCCTTGAAGTTAGCATTTTGTTGCCGTTTTTATGGTCAAATTTGTTATTAGACATGAAAATATATTTGTAGAACATGTTTTCAGAGTATAAAAATGCTTGGAATCTTGTGCCATAGAGTCACTAAAAAGTCAAAGTACAGAGCTAATTCTACTCTAGAAGCCAGGTCAAGAACTCCTAGAAGTGAGCACTTTCTTGAAATTTTTATGGTCAAATTAGTTATAATACATGATTATATATTTGGAAAACATATTTATAGAGTATATCACTGATACGAAGCTTGCTCCATAGAGTCACTAAAAACACATAGTGCAGAGCTGATTCTACTTCTTGAGCCAAGTAAAGAACTCCTTGAAGTTAACATTGTCTTGTCATTTTTATGGCCAAATTATTTATTAGACATGAGAATATAGTTGGAGAACATGTTTTCAAAGTATAAAAATGATAGGAAGCTTGCACCGTAGAGTCATTAAAAACTCACAATGCATAGCAGATTCTACTACGTGAGCCAGGTCAAGAACTTCTTGAAGTGAACATTTTATTGAAATTTTTATGATCAAATTAGTTATTTGACATGAAAATATAGTTGGAGAGTATATTTTCATAGTATAAAAATGCTAGGAAGCTTGCATTATAGAGTCACTAAAAAGGCAAAGTGCAGAGCGAATTCTACTCCATGAGCTAGGTCAAGAACTCCTTGAAGTGAGCATTTTCTAGCCATTTTTATGGTTAAATTAGTTATTAGACATGAGAATATATTTGGAGTACATGTTTTCATAGTATAAAAATGGTAGGAAGCTTGCGCCATTGAGTCACTAAAAAGTCAAAGTGCAGAGCGGATTCTACTCTATGAGCCTGGTCAAGAACTCCTTGAAGTGAGCATTTTTTTTGCCATTTTTATGGTTAAATTATTTATTAGACATGAGAATATATTTGGAGAACAGTTTTTCATAGTATAAAAATGCTAGGAAGCTTGCGCCATAGAGTCTCTAAAAAGTTAAAGTGCAGAGCTGATTCTACTACATGAGCCAGGTCAAGAACTCCATGTAGTGTGCATTTTCTTGCCATTTTTATGGTCAAATTAGTTATTAGACATGAGAATATATTTGGAGAATATGTTTTCAGAGTATAAAAATGCTAGGAAGCTTGTACCATAGAGTCACTAAAAAGTCAAAGTGTAGAGCTAATTCTACTACGTGAGCCAGTCAAGAACTCCTTGAAGTGAGCATTTTCTTGCCATTTTTATGGTCATATTAGTTATTAGACATGAGAATATATTTGGAGAACATGTTTTCATAGTATAAAATCTAGGAAGCTTTCGCCATAGAGTCACTTAAAAGTAAAAGTGCAATGATGATTTTACTCCGTTAGCCATGTCAAGAACTCCTTGAAGTGAACATTTTATTGATATTTTTATGGTCAAATTAGTTATTCGACTTGAGAATATAGTTGGAGAATATGTTTTCAGATTATAAAAAGGCTAGGAAGCTTGTACCATAGAGTCACTAAAAAGTCAAAGTGTAGAGCTGATTCTACTCCGTGAGCTAGGTCAAGAACTCTTTGTAGTGAGCATTTTCTTCCATTTTTATGGTCAAATTAGTTATTATAAATGACCATATATTTGGAGATTATGTTTTCAGAGTATATAACTGCTACGAAGCTTGCTCCATAGAGTTACTAAAAACACGCATTACAGAATTCTACTCTGTGAGCCAGGCCATGAACTCCTTGAAGTGTGCATTTTTTTACCATTTTTATGGTAAAATTAATTATTAGACATGAGAATATAGTTGGAGAATATAAAAATGCTAGGAAGCTTGCACCATAGAGTCATTAAAAACTCACAGTGCATAGCAGATTCTACTACATGAGCCTTGTCTAGAACTCCTTGAAGTGAACATTTTCTTGAAATTTTTATGGTCAAATTAGTTATTAGACATGAGAATATAGTTGAAGAATATATTTTCATAGTATAATAATGCTAGGAAGCTTGCGTCATAGAGTCACTAAAAAGTCAATGTGTAGAGCTTATACTACTCCATTAGCCAGGTCAAGAACTCATTGAAGTGAGCATTTTCTTATCATTTTTATGGTCAAATTAGTTAATAGACATGAGAATATATTTGGAGAACATATTTTCAGAGTATAAAAATCCTAGGAAGCTTTCGCCATAGAGTCACTAAAAAGTCAAAGTGCAGAGCTGATTCTACTCTGTCAGCCATGCCAAGAACTCCTTGAAGTGAGCATTTTATTGCCATTTTTATGGTCAAATTAGTTATTAGACATGAGAATATAGTTGGAGAACATGTTTTAAGATTGAAAAATGCTAGGAAACTTGTACCATAGAGTCACTAAAAAGTCGAAGTGCAGAGCTGATTCTACTCCGTGAGCCAGGTCAAGAACTCCTTGTAGTGATCATTTTCTAGCCATTTTTATTGAAAAATTAGTTATATACATAAGTATATATTTGGAGAACATGTTTTCAGAGTATATAACTGCTACGAAGCTTGTTCCATAGAGTCAATAAAAACACGCATTGCAAAGTTCTACTCCGTGAGCCAGGTTAAGAACTCTTTGAAGTGAGCATTTTTTGCCATTTTTATGGTCAAATTAATTATTAAACATGAGAATATAGTTGGATAATATAAAAATACTAGGAAGCTTGCACCGTAGAGTCATTAAAAACTCACAGTGCAGAGAAGATTCTACTACGTGAGCCAGGTCAAGAACTCCTTGAAGTGAACATTTTCTTGCAATTTTTTTGGTCAAAATAGTTATTAGACATGAGAATATAGTTGGAGAATATATTTTCATAGTATAAAAATTCTAGGAAATTGCGCCATAGAGTCACTAAAAAGTCAATGTGCAAAGCTGATACTACTCCATTAGGCAGGTCAAGAACTCCTTGAAGTGAGCATTTTCTTGCCATTTTTATGGTCAAATTATTTATTAAACATGAGAATATAGTTGAAAAACATATTTTCAGAGTATAAAATTTCTAGGAAGCTTGTACCATAGAGTCAGTAGAAAGTCAAAGTGCAGAGCTGATTCTACTGCGTTAGTCGAGTCTAGAACTCCTTGAATTGAGCATTTTCATACCATTTTTATGGTCAAATTAATTATTAGACATGAGAATATATTTGGAGATTATGTTTTCAGAGTATAAAAATCCTAGGAAGCTTTCGCCATAGAGTCACTAAAAAGTCAAAGTGCAGAGCTGATTCTACTCCGTCAGCCATGTCATGAACTCCTTGAAGTAAGCATTTTATTGCCATTTTTATGGTCAAATTAGTTATTAGACATGAGAATATAGTTGGAGAACATGTTTTCAGATTATAAAAATGCTAGGAAGCTTGTACCATAGAGTCACTAAAAAGTTGAAGTACAGAGCTGATTCTACTTCGTGAGTCAGGTCAAGAACTCCTTGTAGTGAGTATTTTCTTGCCATTTTTATGGTCAAATTAGTTATTATACATAAGTATATATTTGGAGAACATGTTTTCAGAGTATATAACTGCTACGAAGCTTGTTCCATAGAGTCATTAAAAACACGCATTGCAGAGTTCTACTCCGTGAGCCAGGTAAAGAACTCCTTGAAGTGATAATTTTCTTGCCATTTTTATGGTCAAATTAAATATTAGACATGAGAATATAGTAGGAGAATATAAAAATACTTGGATGCTTGCACCGTAGAGTCATTAAAAACTCACAGTGCAAAGTAGATTCTACTACGTGACCCAGGTCAAGAACTCCTTGAAGTGAACATTTTCTTGCAATTTTTTTGGTCAAATTAGTTATTAGACATGAGAATATAGTTGGAGAATATATTTTCATAGTATAAAAATTTGAGGAAGCTTGCGCCATAGAGTCACTAAAAAGTCAATGTGCAAAGCTGATACTACTCCATTAGGCAGGTCAAGAACTCCTTGAAGTGAGCATTTTCTTGCCATTTTTATTGTCAAATTATTTATTAGACATGAGAATATAGTTGGAGAACATATTTTCAGAGTATAAAATTTCTAGGAAGCTTGTACCATAGAGTCACTAAAAAGTCAAAGTGCAGAGCTGATTCTACTGCGTTAGTCAAGTCTAGAACTCCTTGAATTGAGCATTTTCATACCATTTTTATGGTCAAATTAGTAATTAGACATGAGAATATATTTGGAGAATATGTTTTCAGATTATAAAAATCCTAGGAAGCTTTCGCCATAGAGTCATTAAAAAGTCAAAGTGCAGAGATGATTCTACTCCATCAGCCATGTCATGAACTCCTTGAAGTGAGCATTTTATTGCCATTTTTATGATCAAATTAGTTATTAGACATGAGAATATAGGTGGAGAACATGTTTTCAGATTATAAAAACGGTAGGAAGCTTGTACCATAGAGTCACTAAAAAGTCGAAGTACAGAGCTGATTGTACTCCGTGAGCCAGGTCAAGAACTCCTTGTAGTGAGTATTTTCTTGCCATTTTTATGGTCAAATTAGTTATTATTCATGAGTATATATTTGGAAAACATGTTTTAAGAGTATATAACTGCTACGAAGCTTGCTCCATAGAGTCACTAAAAACACGCATTGCAGAGTTTTACTTCATGAGCCAGGTCAAGAACTCCTTGAAGTGAGCATTTTCTTGCCATTTTTATGGTTAAATTAGTTATTAGACATGAAACTATATTTGGAGAACATATTTTCATAGTATAAAAATGCTAGGAAGCTTGAGCCTCCGTGAGCCATGTCAAGAACTCCTAAAAGTGAGAATTTTATTGCCATTTTTATGATAAATTAGTTATTAGACATGAGAATATAGTTGGAGAAGATGTTTTCAGAATATAAAAATGCTTGGAAGCTTGTGCCAAAGAGTCACTAAAAAGTCAAAGTGCAGAGCTAATTCTACTCCGGGAGCTAGGTCAAGAACTCCTTAAAGTGAGCATTTTCTTGCCATTTTTATGGTCAAATTAGTTATAATACATGATTATATATTTGTAGAACATATTTTAAGAGTATATCACAGCTAGGAAGCTTGCTCCATAGATCACTAAAAACACAAGTGCAGAGCTGATTCTACTCCGTGAGCCAGGTCAAGAACTCCTTGAAGTGAGCATTTTCTGACCATTTCTATGGTCAAATTAATTATTAGACATGAGAATATAGTTTGAGAATATAAAAATGCTAGGAAGCTTGCACCATAGAGTCATTAAAAACTCACAGTGCAGAGCAGATTCTACTACATGAGCCATGTCAAGAACTCCTTGAAGTGAACATTTTCTTGAAATTTTTATGGTCAAATTAGTTATTAGACATGAGAATATAGTTGGAGAATATATTTTCATATTATAATAATGCTAGGAAGCTTGCGTCATAGAGTCACTAAAAAGTCAATGTGCAGAGCTTATACTACTCCATTAGCCAGGTCAAGAACTTCTTGAAGTGAGCATTTTCTTATCATTTTTATGGTCAAATTAGTTATTAGACATGAGAATATATTTGGAGAACATATTTTCAGAGTATAAAAATCCTAGGAAGCTTTCGCCATAGAGTCACTAAAAAGTCAAAGTGAAGAGCTGATTCTACTCTGTCAACCATGTCAAGAACTCCTTGAAGTGAGCATTTTATTGACATTTTTATGGTCAAATTAGTTATTAGACATTAGAATATAGTTGGAGAACATGTTTTAACATTGTAAAAATGCTAGGAAACTTGTACCATAGAGTCACTAAAAAGTTGAAGTGCAGAGCTGATTCTACTCCGTGACCAGGTCAAGAACTCCATGAAGTGATCATTTTCTTGCCATTTTTATTGTCAAATTAGTTATATACATAAGTATATATTTGGAGAACATGTTTTCAGAGTATATAACTGCTACGAAGCTTGTTCCATAGAGTCATTAAAAACACGCATTGCAGAGTTCTACTCCGTGAGCCAGTTAAGAACTCCTTGAAGTGAGCATTTATTGCCATTTTTATGGTCAAATTAATTATTAAACATGAGAATATAGTTGGAGAATATAAAAATACTAGGAAGCTTGCACCGTAGAGTCATTAAAAACTCACAGTGCAGAGCAGATTCTACTACGTGAGCCAGGTCAAGAACTCCTTGAAGTGAACATTTTCTTGCAATTTTTTTTGGTCAAAAGAGTTATTAGACATGAGAATATAGTTGGAGAATATATTTTCATAGTATAAAAATTCTAGGAATCTTGCGCCATAGAGTCACTAAAAAGTCAATGTGCAAAGCTGATACTACTCCATTAGGCAGGTCAAGAACTCCTTGAAGTGAGCATTTTCTTGCCATTTTTATGGTCAAATTATTTATTAAACATGAGAATATAGTTGAAAAACATATTTTCAGAGTATAAAATTTCTAGGAAGCCTGTACCATAGAGTCAGTAAAAAGTCAAAGTGTAGAGCTGATTCTACTGCGTTAGTCGAGTCTAGAACTCCTTGAATTGAGCATTTTCATACCATTTTTATGGTCAAATTAATTATTAGACATGAGAATATATTTGGAAAATATGTTTTCAGAGTATAAAAATCCTAGGAAGCTTTCGCCATAGAGTCACTAAAAAGTCAAAGTGCAGAGCTGATTCTACTCCGTCAGCCATGTCATGAACTCCTTGAAGTAAGCATTTTATTGCCATTTTTATGGTCAAATTAGTTATTAGACATGATAATATAGTTGGAGAACATATTTTCATATTATAAAAATGCTAGGAAGCTTGTACCATAGAGTCACTAAAAAGTTGAAGTACAGAGCTGATTCTACTCCGTGAGTCAGGTCAAGAACTTCTTGTAGTGAGTATTTTCTTGCCATTTTTATGGTCAAATTAGTTATTATACATAAGTATATATTTGGAGAACATGTTTTCAGAGTATATAACTGCTACGAAGCTTGTTCCATAGAGTCATTAAAAACACGCATTGCAGAGTTCTACTCCATGAGCCAGGTAAAGAACTCCTTGAAGTGATAATTTTCTTGCCATTTTTATGGTCAAATTAAATATTAGACATGAGAATATAGTAGGAGAATATAAAAATACTTGGATACTTGCACCGTAGAGTCATTAAAAACTCACAGTGCAGAGCAGATTCTACTACGTGAGCCAGGTCAAGAACTCCTTGAAGTGAACATTTTCTTGCAATTTTTTTGGTCAAATTAGTTATTAGACATGAGAATATAGTTGGAGAATATATTTTCATAGTATAAAAATTTGAGGAAGCTTGCGCCATAGAGTCACTAAAAAGTCAATGTGCAAAGCTGATACTACTCCATTAGGCAGGTCAAGAACTCCTTGAAGTGAGCATTTTCTTGCCATTTTTATTGTCAAATTATTTATTAGACATGAGAATATAGTTGGAGAACATATTTTCAGAGTATAAAATTTCTAGGAAGCTTGTACCATAGAGTCACTAAAAAGTCAAAGTGCAGAGCTGATTCTACTGCGTTAGTCAAGTCTAGAACTCCTTGAATTGAGCATTTTCATACCATTTTTATGGTAAAATTAGTTATTAGACATGAGAATATATTTGGAGAATATGTTTTCAGAGTATAAAAATCCTAGGAAGCTTTCGCCATAGAGTCACTAAAAAGTCAAAGTGCAGAGATGATTCTACTCCATCAGCCATGTCATGAACTCCTTGAAGTGAGCATTTTATTGCCATTTTTATGATCAAATTAGTTATTAGACATGAGAATATAGGTGGAGAACATGTTTTCAGATTATAAAAACGGTAGGAAGCTTGTACCATTGAGTCACTAAAAAGTCGAAGTACAGAGCTGATTGTACTCCGTGAGCCAGGTCAAGAACTCCTTGTAGTGAGTATTTTCATGCCATTTTTATGGTCAAATTAGTTATTATTCATGAGTATATATTTGGAAAACATGTTTTAAGAGTATATAACTGCTAAGAAGCTTGCTCCATAGAGTCACTAAAAACACGCATTGCAGAGTTTTACTTCATAAGCCAGGTCAAGAACTCCTTGAAGTGAGCATTTTCTTGCCATTTTTATGGTTAAATTAGTTATTAGACATGAAACTATATTTGGAGAACATATTTTCATAGTATAAAAATGCTAGGAAGCTTGAGCCTCCGTGAGCCATGTCAAGAACTCCTAAAAGTGAGAATTTTATTGCCATTTTTATGATCAAATTAGTTATTAGACATGAGAATATAGTTGGAGAACATGTTTTCAGAATATAAAAATGCTTGGAAGCTTGTGCCAAAGAGTCACTAAAAAGTCAAAGTGCAGAGCTAATTCTACTCCGGGAGCTAGGTCAAGAACTCCTTAAAGTAAGCATTTTCTTGCCATTTTTATGGTCAAATTAGTTATAATACATGATTATATATTTGGAGAACATATTTTCAGAGTATATCACAGCTAGGAAGCTTGCCCAATAGATCACTAAAAACACAAGTGCAGAGCTGATTCTACTCCGTGAGCCAGGTCAAGAACTCCTTGAAGTGAGCATTTTCTGACCATTTCTATGGTCAAATTAATTATTAGACATGAGAATATAGTTGGAGAATATAAAAATGCTAGGAAGCTTGCACCATAGAGTCATTAAAAACTCACAGTGCAGAGCAGATTCTACTACATGAGCCATGTCAAGAACACCTTGAAGTGAACATTTTCTTGAAATTTTTATGGTCAAATTAGTTATTAGACATGAGAATATAGTTGGAGAATATTTTTTCATATTATAATAATGCTAGGAAGCTTGCGTCATAGAGTCACTAAAAAGTCAATGTGCAGAGCTTATACTACTCCATTAGCCAGGTCAAGAACTTCTTGAAGTGAGCATTTTCTTATCATTTTTATGGTCAAATTAGTTATTAGACATGAGAATATATTTGGAGAACATATTTTCAGAGTATAAAAATCCTAGGAAGCTTTCGCCATAGAGTCACTAAAAAGTCAAAGTGCAGAGCAGATTCTACTCCGTCAGCCATGTCATGAACTCCTTGAAGTAAGCATTTTATTGCCATTTTTATGGTCAAATTAGTTATTAGACATGAGAATATAGTTGGAGAACATGTTTTCAGATTATAAAAATGCTAGGAAGCTTGTACCATAGAGTCACTAAAAAGTTGAAGTACAGAGCTGATTCTACTCCGTGAGTCAGGTCAAGAACTCCTTGTAGTGAGTATTTTCTTGCCATTTTTAAGGTCAAATTAGTTATTATACATAAGTATATATTTGGAGAACATGTTTTCAGAGTATATACCTGCTACAAAACTTGTTCCATAGAGTCATTAAAAACACGCATTGCAGAGTTCTACTCCGGAGCCTGGTAAAGAACTCCTTGAAGTGATAATTTTCTTGCCATTTTTATGGTCAAATTAAATATTAGACATGAGAATATAGTAGGAGAATATAAAAATTCTTGGATGCTTGCACCGTAGAGTCATTAAAAAGTCACAGTGCAGAGCAGATTCTACTACGTAAGCCAGGTCAAGAACTCCTTGAAGTGAACATTTTCTTGCAATTTTTTTGGTCAAAATAGTTATTAGACATGAGAATATAGTTGGAGAATATATTTTCATAGTATAAAAATTCTAGGAAGCTTGCGCTATAGAATCACTAAAAAGTCAATGTGCAAAGCTGATACTACTCCATTAGGCAGGTCAAGAACTCCTTGAAGTGAGCATTTTCTTGCCATTTTTATGGTCAAATTATTTATTAAACATGAGAATATAGTTGAAGAACATATTTTCAGAGTATAAAATTTCTAGGAAGCTTGTACCATAGAGTCACTAAAAAGTCAAAGTGCAGAGCTGATTCTACTGCGTTAGTCGAGTCTAGAACTCCTTGAATTGAGCATTTTCATACCATTTTTATGGTCAAATTAATTATTAGACATGAGAATATATTTGGAGAATATGTTTTCAGAGTATAAAAATCCTAGGAAGCTTTCGTCATAGAATCACTAAAAAGTCAAAGTGCAGAGCCGATTCTACTCCGTCAGCCATGTCATGAACTCCTTGAAGTAAGCATTTTATTGCCATTTTTATGGTCAAATTAGTTATTAGACATGAGAATATAGTTGGAGAACATGTTTTAAGATTGTAAAAATGCTAGGAAACTTGTATCATAGAGTCACTAAAATTTCGTAGTGCAAAGCTAATTCTACTCCGTGAGCCAGGTCAAGAACTCCTTGTAGTTATCATTTTCTTGCCATTTTTACGGTCAAATTTGTTATATACATAAGTATATATTTGGAGAACATGTTTTCAAAGTATATAACTGCTACGAAGCTTGTTCCATAGAGTTATTAAAAACACGCTTTGCAGAGTTCTACTCCGTGAGCCAGGTTAAGAACTCCTTGAAGTGAGCATTTTTTGCCATTTTTATGGTCAAATTAATTATTAAACATGAGAATATAGTTGGAGAATATAAAAATACTAGGAAGCTTGCACCGTAGAGTCATTAAAAACTCACAGTGTAGAGCAGATTCTACTACGTGAGCCAGGTCAAGAACTCCTTGAAGTGAACATTTTCTTGCATTTTTTTGGTCAAAATAGTTATTAGACCTGAGAATATAGTTGGAGAATATATTTTCATAGTATAAAAATTCTAGGAAGCTTGCGCCATAGAGTCACTAAAAAGTCAATGTGCAAAGCAGATACTACTCCATTAGGCAGGACAAGAACTCCTTGAAGTGAGCATTTTCTTGCCATTTTTATGGTCAAATTATTTATTAAACATGAGAATATAGTTGAAGAACATATTTTCAGAGTATAAAATTTCTATGAAGCTTGTACCATAGAGTCACTAAAAATCAAAGTGCAGAGCTGATTCTACTGCGTTAGTCGAGTCTAGAACTCCTTGAATTGAGCATTTTCATACCATTTTTATGGTCAAATTAATTATTAGACATGAGAATATATTTGGAGAATATGTTTTCAGAGTATAAAAATCCTAGGAAGCTTTCGTCGTAGAGTCACTAAAAAGTCAAAGTGCCGAGCTGATTCTACTCCGTCAGCCATGTCATGAACTCCTTGAAGTAAGCATTTTATTGCAATTTTTATGGTCAAATTAGTTATTAGACATGAGAATATAGTTGGAGAACATGTTTTCAGATTATAAAAATGCTAGGAAGCTTCTACCATAGAGTCACTAAAAAGTTGAAGTACAGAGCTGATTCTACTCCGTGAGTCAGGTCAAGAACTCCTTGTAGTGAGTATTTTCTTGCCATTTTTATGGTCAAATTAGTTATTATACATAATTACATATTTGGAGAATATGTTTTCAGAGTATATAACTGCTACGAAGCTTGTTCCATAGAGTCATTAAAAACACGCATTACAGAGTTCTACTCCGTGAGCCAGGTCAAGAACTCCTTGAAGTGAGCATTTTCTTGCCATTTTTATGGTCATATTAAATATTAGACATGAGAATATAGTTGGAGAATATAAAAATACTTGGATGCTTGCACCGTAGAGTCATTAAAAACTCACAGTGCAGAGCAGATACTACTACGTGAGCCAGGTCAAGAACTCCTTGAAGTGAACATTTTCTTGCAATTTTTTTGATCAAAATAGTTATTAGACATGAGAATATAGTTGGAGAATATATTTTTATAGTATAAAAATTCTGGGAATCTTGCGCCATAGAGTCACTAAAAAGTCAATGTGCAAAGCTAATACTACTCCATTGGGCAGGTCAAGAACTCCTTGAAGTGAGCATTTTCTTGCCATTTTTATGGTCAAATTATTTATTAAACATGAGAATATAGTTGAAAAACATATTTTCAGAGTATAAAATTTCTAGGAAGCTTGTACCATAGAGTCAGTAAAAAGTCAAAGTGCAGAGCTGATTCTACTGCGTTAGTCGAGTCTAGAACTCCTTGAATTGAGCATTTTCATACCATTTTTATGGTCAAATTAATTATTAGACATGAGAATATATTTGGAGAATATGTTTTCAGAGTATAAAAATCCTAGGAAGCTTTCGTCATAGAGTCACTAAAAAGTCAAAGTGCAGAGATGATTCTACTCCATCAGCCATGTCATGAACTCCTTGAAGTGAGCATTTTATTGTCATTTTTATGATCAAATTAGTTATTAGACATGAGAATATAAGTGGAGAAAATGTTCTCAGATTATAAAAATGGTAGGAAGCTTGTACCATAGAGTCACTAAAAAGTCGAAGTACAGAGCTGATTGTACTCCGTGAGACAGGTCAAGAACTCCTTGTAGTGAGTATTTTCTTGCCATTTTAATGGTCAAATTAGTTATTATTCATGAGTATATATTTGGAGAACATGTTTTAAGAGTATATAACTGCTACGAAGCTTGCTCCATAGAGTCACTAAAAACACGCATTGCAGAGTTTTACTTCATGAGCCAGGTCAAGAACTCCTTGAAGTGAGCATTTTCTTGCCATTTTTATGGTTAAATTAGATATTAGACATGAAAATATATTTGGAGAACATATTTTCATAGTATACAAATGCTAGGAAGCTTGAGCCTCCGTGAGCCATGTCAAGAACTCCTAGAAGTGAGAATGTTATTGCCATTTTTATGGTCAAATTAGTTATTAGACATGAGAATGTAGTTGGAGAACATGTTTTCAGAATATAAAAATGCTTGGAAGCTTGTGCCATAGAGTCACTAAAATGTCAAAGTGCAGAGCTAATTCTACTCCGGGAGCTAGGTTAAGAACTCCTTGAAGTGAGCATTTTCTTGCCATTTTTATGGTCAAATTAGTTATAATACATGATTATATATTTGGAGAACATATTTTCAGAGTATATCACAGCTAGGAAGCTTGCTCCATGGAGTCACTAAAAACACATAGTGCAGAGCTGATTCTACTCCGTGAGCCAGGTCAAGAACTCCTTGAAGTGAGCATTTTCTTACCATTTCTATGGTCAAATTAATTATTAGACATGAGAATATAGTTGGAGAATATAAAAATGCTAGGAAGCTTGCACCATAGAGTCATTAAAAACTCACAGTGCAGAGCAGATTCTACTACATGAGCCATGTCAAGAACTCCTTGAAGTGAACATTTTCTTGAAATTTTTATGGTCAAATTAGTTATTAGACATGAGAATAGAGTTGGAGAATATATTTTCAGAGTAGAATAATGCTAGGAAGCTTGCGTCATAGAGTTACTAAAAAGTCAATGTGCAGAGCTTATACTTCTCCATTAGCCAGGTCAAGAACTCCTTGAAGTGAGCATTTTCTTATCATTTTTATGGTCAATTAGTTATTAGACATGAGAATATATTTGGAGAACATATTTTCAGAGTATAAAAATCCTAGGAAACTTTCGCCATAGAGTCACTAAAAAGTCAAAGTGCAGAGCTAATTCTACTTTGTCAGCCATGTCAAGAACTCCTTGAAGTGAGCATTTTATTGCCATTTTTATGGTCAAATTAGTTATTAGACATGAGAATATAGTTGGAGAACATGTTTTAAGATTGTAAAAATGCTAGGAAACTTGTACCATAAAGTCACTAAAAAGTCGAAGTGCAGAGCTAATTCTACTCCGTGAGCCAGGTCAAGAACTCCTTGTAGTGATCATTTTCTTGCCATTTTTATGGTCAAATTAGTAATATACATAAGTATATATTTGGAGAACATGTTTTCAGAGTATATAACTGCTATGAAGCTTGTTCCATAGAGTTATTAAAAACACGCATTGCAGAGTTCTACTCCGTGAGCCAGGTTAAGAACTCCTTGAATTGAGCATTTTTTGCCATTTTTATGGTCTAATTAATTATTAAACATGAGAATATAGTTGGAGAATATAAAAATACTAGGAAGGTTGCACCGTAGAGTCATTAAAAACTCACAGTGCAGAGCAGATTCTACTACGTGAGCCAGGTCAAGAACTCCTTGAAGTGAACATTTTCTTGTAATTTTTTTGGTCAAAATAGTTATTAGACATGAGAATATAGTTGTAGAATATATTTTCATAGTATAAAAATTCTAGAAAGCTTGCGCCATAGAGTCACTAAAAAGTCAATGTGCAAAGCTGATACTACTCCATTAGGTAGGTCAAGAACTCCTTGAAGTGAGCATTTTCTTGCCATTTTTATGGTCAAATTTTTTATTAAACATGAGAATATAGTTTAAGAAAATATTTTCAGAGTATAAAATTTCTAGGAAGCTTGTACCATAGAGTCACTAAAAAGTCAAAGTGCAGAGCTGATTCTACAGCGTTTATCGAGTCTAGAACTCTTTGAATTTAGCATTTTCATACCATTTTTATGGTCAAATTAATTATTAGACATGAGAATATATTTGGAGAATATGTTTTCAGAGTATAAAAATCCAAGGAAGCTTTCGCCATAGAGTCACTAAAAAGTCAAAGTGCAGAGCTGATTCTACTCCGTCAGCCATGTCATGAACTCCTTGAAGTAAGCATTTTATTGCCATTTTTATGATCAAATTAGTTATTTGACATGAGAATATAGTTGGAGAACATGTTTTCAGATTATAAAAATGTTAGGAAGCTTGTACCATAGAGTCACTAAAAAGTTGAAGTACAGAGCTGATTCTACTCCGTGAGTCAGGTCAAGAACTCCTTGTAGTGAGTATTTTCTTGCCATTTTAATGGTCAAATTAGTTATTATACATAAGTATATATTTGGAGAACATGTTTTCAGAGTATATAACTACTACGAAGCTAGTTCCATAGAGTCATTAAAAACACGCATTGCAGAGTTCTACTCCGTGAGCCAGGTCAAGAACTCCTTGAAGTGAGCATTTTCTTGCCATTTTTATGGTCAAATTATATATTAGACATGAGAATATAGTTGGATAACATAAAAATACTTGGATGCTTGCACCGTAGAGTCATTAAAAACTCACAGTGCAGAGCAGATTCTACTACGTGAGCTAGGTCAAGAACTCCTTGAAGTGAACATTTTCTTGCAATTTTTTTGGTCAAATTAGTTATTAGACATGAGAATATAGTTGGAGAATATATTTTCATTGTGTAAAAATTCTTGGAAGCTTGCGCCATAAAGTCACTAAAAAGTCAATGTGCAAAGCTGATACTACTCCATTAGGCAGGTCAAGAACTCCTTGAAGTGAGCATTTTCTTGCCATTTTTGTTGTCAAATTATTTATTAGACATGACAATATAGTTGGAGAACATCTTTTTAGATTATAAAATTTCTAGGAAGCTTGTACCATAGAGTCACTAAAAAGTTAAAGTGCAGAGCTGATTCTACTGCGTTAGTCAAGTCTAGAACTCCTTGAATTGAGCATTTTCATACCATTTTTATGGTCAAATTAGTTATTAGGCATGAGAATATATTTGGAGAATATGTTTTCAGAGTATAAAAATCCTAGGAAGCTTTCGCCATAGAGTCACTAAAAAGTCAAAGTGCAGCGATGATTCTATTCCATCAGCCATGTCATGAACTCCTTGAAGTGAGCATTTTATTGCCATTTTTATGATCAAATTAGTTATTAGACATGAGAATATAGGTGGAGAACATGTTTTCAGATTATAAAAATGGTAGGAAGCTTGTACCATAGAGTCACTAAAAAGTCGAAGTACAGAGCTGATTCTACTACGTGAGCCAGGTCAAGAACTCCTTGTAGTGAGTATTTTCTTGCCATTTTTATGGTCAAATTAGTTATTATACATGAGTATATATTTGGAGAACATGTTTAAAGAGTATATAACTGCTACGAAGCTTGCTCCATTGAGTCACTAAAAACACGCATTGCAGAGTTTTATTTCATGAGCCAGGTCAAGAACTCCTTGAAGTCAGCATTTTTTTGCCATTTTTATGGTTAAATTAGTTATTATACATGAAAATATATTTGGAGAACATATTTTCATAGTATAAAAATGATAGGAAGCTTGAGCCTCCGTGAGCCATGTCAAGAACTCCTAGAAGTGAGAATTTTATTGCCATTTTTATGGTCAAATTAGTTATTAGACATGAGAATATAGTTGGAGAACATGTTTTCAGAATATAAAAATGCTTGGAAGATTGTGCCATAGAGTCACTAAAAAGTCAAAGTGCAGAGCTAATTCTACTCCGGGAGCTAGGTTAAGAACTCCTTGAAGTGAGCATTTTCTTGCCATTTTTATGGTCAAATTAGTTATAATACATGATTATATATTTGGGGAACATATTTTCAGAGTATATCACAGCTAGGAAGCTTGCTCCATAGAGTCACTAAATACACATAGTACAGAGCTGATTCTACTCCGTGAGCAAGGTCAAGAACTCCTTGAAGTGAGCATTTTCTTACCATTTTTATGGTCAAATTAATTATTACATATGAGAATATAGTAAAAGAACATGTTTTCAAAGTATAAAAATGATAAGAAGCTTGCACCGCAGATTCATTAAAAACTCACAGTGCATAGCAGATTCTACTACGTGAGCCAGGTCAAGAACTCCTTGAAGTGAACATTTTCTTGCAATTTTTATGATCAAATTAGTTATTTGACATGAAAATATAGTTGGAGAGTATGTTTTCATAGTATAAAAATGCTACGAAGCTTGCGCCATAGAGTCACTAAAAAGTCAAAGTGCAGAGCGGATTCTACTCCATGAATCAGGTCAGAACTCCCTAAAGTGAGCATTTTCTTGCCATTTTTATGGTTAAATTAGATATTAGACATGAAAATATATTTGGAAAACATGTTTTCATAGTATTAAAATGCTAGGAAGCTTGCGCCATAGAGTCACTAAAAAGTCAAAGTGCAGAGCCGGTTCTACTTCGTGAGCCAGGTCAAGAACTCCTTGTAGTGAGCATTTTCTTGCCATTTTTATGGTCAAATTAGTTATTAGACATGAGAATATATTTGGAGAACATGTTTTCATAGTATAAAAATGCTAGGAAGCTTGCACTATAGAGTCACTAAAAAGTCAAAGTGCAGAGCTGATTCTACTCCATGAGTCATGTCAAGAATCCTTGTAGTGAGCGTTTTCTTGCCATTTTTATGGTCAAATTAGTTATTAGACATGAGATTATATTTGGAGAACATGTTTTCAGAGTATTAAAATGTTAGGAAGCCTATACCATAGATTCACAAAAAAAGTCAAAGTGTAGATCCAATTTTATTCCGTGAGCCCGGTCAAGAACTCCTTGAAGTGAGCATTTTCCTGCCATTTTTATGGTCAAATTAGTTATTAGAAATGAGAATATATTAGGAGAACATGTTTTCAGAGTATAAAAATCCTAGAAAGCTTTCGCCATAGTGTCACTAAAAAGTAAAAGTGAAATGATGATTTTACTCCGTCAGCCATGTCAAGAACTCCTTGAAGTGAGCATTTTATTGATATTTTTATGGTCAAATTAGTTAATCGATATGAGAATATAGTTGGAGAATATGTTTTTAGATTATAAAAATGCTAGGAAACTTGTACCATAGAGTCACTAAAAAGTCGAAGCGTAGAGCTGATTCTACTCCTTGAGTCTGGTCAAGAACTCCTTATAGTGAACTTTTTCTTGCCATTTTTATGGTGAAACTAGTTATTATACATGAGTATTTATTTGGAGAACATGTTTTCAAAGTATATAACTACTACGAAACTTGCTCCATAGAGTCACTAAAAACACGCATTGCATAGTTCTACTCCGTGAGCCAGGTTAAGAAATTCTTGAGGTAAACATTTTCTCGCAATTTTTATGATCAAATTAGTTATTTGACATGAGAATATAGTTGGAGAGTATATATTCATAGTATAAAAATGCTAGGAAGCTTGCTCCATAGAGTCACTAAAAAGTCAAAATGCAAAGCGGATTCTACTCCATTAATCATGTCAAGAACTCCTTAAAGTGAGTATTTTCATGCCATTTTTATTGTTAAATTAGTTATTAGACATGAAAATATATTTGGAGAATATTTTTTCATATTATAAAAATGCTAGGAAGGTTGCGCCATAGAGTCACTAAAAAGTCAAAGTGCTGAGCTGATTCTACTCCATGAGCCAGGTCAAGAACTCCTTGAAGTGAGCATTTTCATGCCATTTTTATGGTCAAATTAGTTATTAGACATGAGAATATATTTGGAGAATATGTTTTTAGAGTATAAAATTGCTAGGAAGCTTGTACCATAGAGTCACTGAAAAGTCAAAGTGCCAGGTCAAGAACTCCTTGAATTGAGCATTTTCTTGTCATTTTTATGGTCAAATTTGTTATTAGACATTATAATATATATGGAGAACATGTTTTCAGAGTATAAAAATTCTAGGAAACTTTCGCCATAGTGGCACTAAAAAGTCAAAGTGCAAAGCTGATTCTACTCCGTGACCCATGTCAAGAACTCATAGAAGTGAGAATTTTATTGCCATTTTTATGGTAAAATTAGTTATTAGACATGAGAATATAGTTGGAGAACATGTTTTCAGATTATAAAAATTCCAGGAAGCTTGCGCCATACTGTCACTAAAAAGTCAAAGTGCAGAGCTGATTCTACTCCGTGAACGAAGTCAAGATTTTCTTGAAGTGAGCATTTTCTTACCATTTTTATAGTCAAATTAGTTATTAGATATGAGAATATAGTTGGAAAACATGTTTTCATAATATAAAAATGCTTGGAAGCTTGTGCCTTAGAGTCACTAAAAAGTCAAAGTTCAAAGCTAATTCTACTCCGGGAGCCAGGTCAAGAACTCCTTGAAGTGAGCATTTTCTTGCCATTTTTATGGTCAAATTAGTTATAATACATGATTATATATTTGAAGAACATATTAGCAGAGTATATCACTACTAGGAAGCTTGCTCCATAGAGTCACTAAAAACACATAGCGCAGAGCTGATTATACTCCGTGAGCCAGGTCAAGAACTCCTTGAAGTGAGCATTTTCTTACCATTTTTATTGTCAAATTAATCATTAAACATGAGAATATAGTTGGAGAACATGTTTTCAATGTATAAAAATGATAGGAAGCTTGCACCGCAGAGTCATTAAAAACTCACAGTGCATAGTAGATTCTACTACGTGAGTCAGGTCGAGAACTCCTTGAAGTGAACATTTTCTTGCCATTTTTATGTTCAAATTAGTAATTAGACATGAGAATATATTTGGAGAAAATGTTTTCTGAGTATAAAAATGCTAGGAAGCTTGTACCATAGAGTCACTAAAAAGTCAAAGTGCAGAGCTAATTCTACTCCGTGAGCCAGGTCAAGAACTCCTTGAAGTGAGCATTTTCTTGCCATTTTTATGGTCAAATTAGTTATTAAACATGAGAATATATTTGAAGAACATGTTTTCAAAGTATAAAAATCTTATGAAGCTTTCGCCATAGAGTCACTAAAAAGTAAAAGTGAAATGATGATTTTACTCCGTCAGCCACGCCAAGAACCCCTTGAAGTGAGCATCTTATTGATATTTTTATGGTCAAATTAGTTATTCGACATGAGAATATAGTTGGAGAATATGTTTTCAGATTATAAAAATGCTAGGAAGCTTGTACCATAGAGTCACTAAAAAGTCGAAGTGTAGAGCTGATTCTACTCCGTCAGCCATGTCAAGAACTCCAAGAAGTGAGAATTTTATTGCCATTTTTATGGTCAAATTAGTTATTAGACATGAGAATATAGTTGGAGAACATCTTTTCAGATTATAAAAATGCCAGGAAGCTTGCGCCATAGTGTCACTAAAAAGTCAAAGTGCAGAGTTGATTCTACTCCATGAGCTAAGTCAAGAACTTCATGAAGTGAGAATTTTCATGCCATTTTTATAGTCAAATTAGTTATTAGATATGAGAATATAGTTGGGAAACATGTTTTCAGAATATAAAAATGCTTGGAAGCTTGTGCCATAGAGTCACTAAAAAGTCAAAGTGCAGAGCTAACTCTACTCCGGGAGATAGGTCAAGAACTCCTTGAAGTGAGCATTTTCTTGCCATTTTTATGGTTAAATTAGTTATAATACATGATTATATATTTGTAGAACATATTTTCACAGTATATCACAGCTAGGAAGCTTGCTCCATAGAGTCACTAAAAACACATAGTGTAGAGCTGATTCTACTCCGTGAGCCAGGTGAAGAACTCCTCGAAGTGAGCATTTTCTTACCATTTTTATGGTCAAATTAATTATTAGACATGAGAATATAGTTGGAGAACATGTTTTCAAAGTATAAAAATGATAGGAAGCTTGCACCGTAGAGTAATTAAAAACTCACAGTGCATAGCAGATTCTACTACGTGAGACAGGTCAAGAACTCCTTGAAGTGAACATTTTCCTGCAATTTTTATGATCAAATTAGTTATTTGACATGAAAATATAGTTGGAGAGTATATTTTCATAGTATAAAAATGCTATGAAGCTTGCGCCATAGAGTCACTAAAAAGTCAAAGTGCAGAGTGGATTCTACTCCATGAATCAGGTCAAGAACTCCTAAAAGTGAGCATTTTCTTGCCATTTTTATGGTTAAAATAGATATTAGACATGAAAATATATTTTCAAAACATGTTTTCATAGTATAAAAATGCTAGGAAGCTTGCGCCATAGAGTCACTAAAAAGTCAGAGTGCAGAGCTTATTCTACTCCGTGAGCCAGGACAAGAACTCCTTGTAGTGAGCATTTTCTTGCCATTTTTATGGTCAAATTAGTTATTAGACATGAGAATATATTTTTAGAACATGTTTTCATAGTATATAAATGCTAGGAAGCTTGCGCCATAGAGTCATTAAAAAGTCAAAGTGCAGAGCTGATTCTACTCCATGAGCCAGGTCAAGAACTCCTTGTAGTGAGCATTTTCTTGCCATTTTTATGGTCAAATTAGTTATTAGACATGATAATATATTTGTAGAACATATTTTTAGATTATAAAAATGCTAGGAAGCTTGTACCATAGAGTCACTAAAAAGTTAAAGTGCAGAGCTAATTCTACTCCGTGAGCCAGATCAAGAACTCTTTGAAGTGAACATTTTCTTGCCATTTTTATGGTCAAATTATTTATTAGACATGAGAATATATTTAGATAATATGTTTTCATAGTGTAAAAATCTTAGTAGGCTTTCGCCATAGAGTCACTAAAAAGTAAAAGTGAAATGATGATTTTACTCCGTCAGCCACGTCAAGAACTCCTAAAAGTGAGCATTTTATTGATATTTTTATGATCAAATTAGCTATTTGATATGAGAATATATTTGGATAATACTAGTTTGATAACTAATTTGACCATAAAAATGGCAAGAAAATGCTTACTTCTATGAGTTCTTAGCCTGGCTCATGGAGTAGAATCAGCTCTGCACTTTGACTTTTTACTGACTATATGGCGCAAGCTTCCTAGCATTTTTAAACTCTGAAAATATATTTTCCATCTATATTCTCATGTCTAATAACTAATTTGACCTTAAAAATGGCAAGAAAATGTTCACTTCAAGGAGTTCTTGACCTGGCTCTCGTAGTAGAATCTACTCTACACTTTTAGGTTTTAATGACTCTACGGTGAAAGCTTCCTAGCATTTTTATACACAGAAAACATGTTCTCCAACTATATTCTATCTGTAATAACTAATTTGACTATAAAAATGGCAAGAAAATGCTCACTTCAAGGAGTTCTTGACCTGGATCACGGAGAAGAATCTGCTCTGCTCTTTGACTTTTTAGTGACTCTATGGTGCAAGCTTCCTAGCATTTTTATGCTCTGAAAAAATGTTATCCAACTATATTCTCAAGTCTAACAACTAATTTCACCATAAAATGGCAATAAAATATTTACTTCAAGGAGTTCTTAACCTGGTTCACGGAGTAGAATCAGCTCTGCAATTTAACTTTTTAGTGACTATATGGCGCAAGCTTCCTAGCATTTTTATACTCTGAAAATATATTCTCCAAATATATTCTCATGTCTAATAACTAATTTGACCATAAAAATGGCAAGAAAATGCTCACTACAAGGAGTTCTTGACCTGGCTCACGTAGTAGAATCTGCTATACACTGTTAGGTTTTAATGACTCTACGGTGCAAGCTTCCTAGCATTTTTATACTCTAAAAACTTTTTCTCCAACTATATTCTCATCTGTAATAAGTAATTTGACCATAAAAATGGCAAGAAAATGCTCACTTCAAGGATTTCTTGACCTGGCTCACGGAGAAGAATCAGCTCTGCTCTTTGGCTTTTCAGTGACTCTATGGTGCAAGCTTCCTAGCATTTTTATGCTCTAAAAAAATGTTCTCCAACTATATTCTCAAGTCTAACAACTAATTTGACCATAAAAATGGCAATAAAATATTTACTTCAAGGAGTTCTTTACCTGGTTCACGGAGTAGAATCAGCTCTGCACTTTAACTTTTTAGTGACTATATGGCGTAAGCTTCCTAACATTTTTATACTCTGAAAATATATTCTCCAAATATATTCTCATGTCTAATAACTAATTTGACCATAAAAATGGCAAGAAAATGCTCACTACAAGGAGTTCTTGACCTGGCTCACGTAGTAAAATCTGCTATACACTGTTAGGTTTTAATGACTCTACGGTGCAAGCTTCCTAGCATTTTTATACTCTAAAAACTTTTTCTCCAACTATATTCTCATCTATAATAATTAATTTGACCATAAAAATGGCAAGAAAATGCTCACTTCAAGGATTTCTTGACCTGGCTCACGGAGTAGAATCAGCTCTGCAATGTGTGTTTTTAGTGACTCTACGGAGCAAGCTTCATAGCAATTATATACTCTGAAAACATGTTCTCCAAATATATACTCATGTATAATAACTAATTTGACCATAAAAATTGCTAGAAAATGCTAACTTCAAGGAGTTCTTGACTTAGGTCACGGAGTAGAATCGGCTCTGCACTTTGACTTTTTAGTGACTCTATGGTACAAGTTTCCTAGCATTTTTATGCTCTAAAAACATTTTCTCCAACTATATTCTCAAGTCTAATAACTAAACTATAAAATTGGCAAGAAAATGTTTACTTCAAGGAGTTTTTAACCTGGCTCTTGGAGTAGATCAACTCTTCACTTTGACTTTTTATTGACTATATGGCACAAGCTTCCTAGCATTTTTATACTCTGAAAATATATTCTCCATCTATATTCTCATGTCTAATAACTAATTTGACCATAATAATGGCAAGAAAATATTTACTTCAAGGAGTTCTAGACCTGGCTCACGGAGTAGAATCAGCTCTACAATGTGTATTTTTGGTGACTCAATGAAGCAAGCTTCGTTGCAGTTATATACTCTGAAAACATGTTCTCCAAATATATACTCATGTATAATAACTATTTTGACCGTAGAAATGGCAAGAAAATGCTCATTTCAAGGAGTTGTTGACCTGGCTCACGGAGTAGAATCAACACTGCATTTTAACTTTTTAGTGACTTTATGGTACAAGCTTTCTAGCATTTTTATACTGTGAAAACATGTTCTCCAACTATATTCTCATGTCTAATAAATAATTTTACCATAAAAATGGAAAGAAAATGCTCACATCAAGGAGTTCTTGACCTTGCTTACGGAGTAGAATCAGCTCCGTTCTTTGACTTTTTAGTGAATCTTCGGTACAAGCTTCCTAGCATTTTTATGCTCTGAAAACATGTTCTCCAACTATATTCTCAAGTCTAATAACAAATTTGACCATAAAAGTGGCAAGAAAATGCTTATGTCAAGGAGTTCTTAACCTGGCTCATGGTGTAGAATTAGCCCTGCACTTTGACTTTTTAGTGACTATATGGCGCAAGCTTTCTAGCATTTTTAAACTCTGAAAATTTATTCTCCAGCTATATTCTCATGTCTAATAACTAATTTGACCATTAAAATGACAAGAAAATATTCACTTCAAGGAGTTCTTGACCTGGCTCACGTAGCAGAATCTACTCTACACTGTTAGGTTTTAATGACTCTACGGTGGAAGCTTCCTAGCATTTTTATACTCAGAAAACATGTTCTCCAACTATATTCTCATCTCTAATAATTAATTTGACCGTAAAAATGGCAATAAAATGCTCACTTCAAGGAGTTCTTGACATGGCTCACTTTTAGAATCAGTCCTGCAATGTGTGTTTTTAGTGACTCTATGGAGGAAGCTTCGTAGCAGTTATATACTCTGAAATCATGTTCTCCAATTATATACTTAATAGTTTCAATATCTATCGACTGACATATCATCGACCAATCGCTCTGTAAAATTGATAATGAGATTAATTTTTAATGCATCTATTTACCAAAGGTCTCCCATTTCTATTTTTATATCAGTCAGGTATTTATTCTACAGTAGGATTGGTCGGTCTGGTGGTCGATTAACAGTTTCAATGTCTACCGACCCACATATCAACGACAGATCGCCCTGTAAACTTGATAATGAGATCACATTTTATCGCGTCTAATTTCAAAGGTCCCCTTAGCTATTTTTAGATCAGTCCGATAGGAGTTCCACAGTAGGGTCGGTCAGGCGGTCAGTTAATAGTTCCATCGTCCAACGACCCACATATCATCGATTGTTCACCTTGTAAACTTAATAATGAGTACTTTTATCTCGTCTATTTTCCCATGGTCCCCCTTTACTATTTCTAGATCAGCCGGGTAGGAGTCCTATCGTAGGGTTTGTCAGTTAACGAGATTAATTATTATCCCGTCTATTTTCCAAAGGTCCCCCCTTGCTATTTCTAGGTAAGTCAGATAGGAGTTCCATAGTATGGTCGGTCAGGTGGTCAGTTAATAGTTCCAACATTTACCGACCCACATATCATCGATCGATCGCCCTGTAAACTTGATAATGAGATTAATTTTTAACTTGTCTATTTTTCTAAGGTATCTCTTTGCTATTTTTAGAATCAATCGAGTAGGAGTTCCACAGTAGGGTCGGTCGATTGGTCGGTCAGGTGGTCGGTCAAAAGTTCCAAAGTCTACCGACCCACATACCATCGAACAATCACCATGTAAACTTGATAATTAGATAAATTTTTACGCGTCAGTTTTCCAAAGGTCTTCTTCTGCTATATATATATCAGCCAGGTAGCAATTCTGCAATAGGGTTGGTCGGTCTGGTGTTCGGTTACTAGTTCTAATGTCTATCTACCCACATATCATCGATAAATCGCACTGTAAACTTTATAATGAGATTACATTTTATCGCCTCAAGTTTTCAAAGGTCCCCCTTGCTATTTTCAAATCAGTCGGGTGAGAGTTCTACAGTGGGTTTGTCGGTTAAGGAGATTACTTTTTATCGCGCCAATTTTCCGAAGGTCCCCCATTTCTATTTCTATATCAGTTGGGTAGGTGTTTCATAGTAAGGTCGGTCGGTCGGTTGGTAAGGTGGTCGGTTTATAGTTCTATCATCTACCGACCCACATATCATCGATCGATCGCCATGTAAACTTGATAATGAGATTAATTTTTAATGCGTCTATTTTCCATTGGTCCCCCAGCTAAATTTTTAGATCAGTCAGGTAAGAGTTCCACAGTAGGGTCGGTCAGGTGGTCGATTAATAATTCCAACGTCTACCGACACACATATCATAGACCGATCGTCCTGTAAACATGATAATGAGATTAACTTTTAACGCGTCTATTTTCTAAATGTCTCCCTCTGCTATTTCTATATAAGTCGGGAAGCAATTCAGCAGTAGGCCTGGTCAGTTGGTCGGTCAGGTGGTTGGTTAGTAGTTCCAATGTCTACCGACCAACATATAATCGATCGATCGCCCAGTAACTTGATAATAAGATTACGTTTTATCGCGTCTATTTTTCCAAGGTATCCCTTTGCCATATCTAGATCAGCCGAGTAGGAGTTCTACAATTTTTCCAAAGGTTCCCCTTTGCTATTTCTAGATCAGTCGGGTAGGAGTTCCACAGTATAATTGGTCGGTTGGTCGGTCTGGTGGTTGGTTAATAGTTCCAATGTCTAACGACCCACATATCATCGATCGATCACCCTATAAACTTGATAATGAGATTACTTTTATCGCGTCTGTTTTTCAAATGTCCCCCTTTGCATTTTATAGATCAGTCGGGTAGGAGTTCTTAAGTAGGATTGGTTGGTTGGTTGGTTGGTTTTGTGGTCGGTTAATAATTCCAACGTCTACCGACACACATAACGTCGACCGATGGCCCTGTGAAATCTTGACGATGAGTTTAACTTTTAACGTGTCTATTTTCCAAAGGTCCTCCCTTGCTATTTTTAGATCAGTTGGGTAGGAGTTCAACGGCACGATTGGTAGGTTGGTCGGTCTGGTGGTCGTTTCATAGTTCCATTGTCTACCGACCTATATATCATCAACCGATCGCCTTGTAAACTTGATAATGAGATTAATTTTTAACGCGTCTATTTTCCAAAGGTCCCTCTTTGCTATTTCTAGATCAGTCGAGTAGCAGTTCTATAGTATTGTTTAGTCGTTGGTCGGCCAGGTGGTCGGTTAATAGTTCCAATGTCTATCAACCCACATATCATCAACCAATCGCACTGTAAACTTGATAATGAAATTACATTTTATCGCGTCTATTTTCAAAAGATCTTTATTTGCTATTTCAAGATCAGTCGGGTAGAAGTTTTACAGTTTTTCCCAAGGTCCCCATTTGCTATTTCTAGATCACTCGGGTAGGAGTTCTACAGTAGGTTGGTCGGTTAACGAGATTATATTTTATCGCGTCTATTTTCCAAAGGTTCCCCTTTGCTATTTCCAGATCAGTTGGGTAGGAGTTCCATACTAGGGTCGGTCGTTTGGTCGGTCAGGTGGTTGGTTAAAAGTTTCAACGTCTACCGACCCACATATCATTGAACAATCGCCCTGTAAATTTGATAATTAGATAAATTTTTAACGCGTCAATTTTTCACAAATCAAGGACCAATCACATTGTAAACTTTATAATGAGATTCCATTTTATCGCGTCTATTTTCCAAAGGTCCCCCTTTGCTATTTTCATATCAATCGGGTAGGAGTTCTATAGTAGGGTTTGTCGGTTAACGAGATTATTTTTTATCACGCCTATTTTCCAAAGGTCCCCCATTTCTATTTCTAGATCAGTCGGGTAGATGTTTAACAGTAGGGTCGGTCGGTCGGTTGGTCAAGTTGACGGTTAATAGTTCCATCGACTATCGACCCTCATATTATCGACCGATCGCCATGTAAACTTTATAATGAGATTAATTTTTAACGCGTCTATTTTTCAAAGGTCCCCCTTCTTAATTTTTAGATCAGTCAAGTAAGAATTCCACAGTAGGATCGGTCAGGTGGTCGGTTAATAAATAAAAATAATAAATGTATATAACAATTATAAATTTTTGTATAATTAAGGATAAAATATTAAATATAATAAAATTAATATAAAATAAATAATTAACTATAATAAAATTATGAAAATTAATTAATATTAAACTAAAATTTAGTTTTTTTCCTGAAATTCCTTATTTAGGATTTTATAATTAACTAAATTTATTAAACTTAAAATTCTAAGGATAAATAGATGAAATATATTTAATAATTTCTTATTTCTTGAAAAAATATTTTATTTATTAATATATTTTATTAAAAAATATTTTAAAATATAGAAATTTTTATTAAACTTAAGAATCTATTTCTCCAATCATATGTTATTGGTAATATGATTTCAAATTAAAGATAATGAAAAGACAATTAATTTGATATAATTTTTATATAAATCTGATTTAAAAATAAAAAGTTAAAAACACTTCAAGTTTTAGGTAAAATTTTTAAATAAAATAAAGAAAAATAAAATATTTTGATTGGGTGTTTAAAATAAAGTAACTATATTATCTTCTCTTCTAAACAAGTTTATCATCAAAAAATAAAAATAAAAAATCTATAAAAATGACACATCATGCCAAAATTGTTTCCATGATGCCACCTAATAAATGTAAAACCCTCCTTTAGTTTATATATATATATATATATATATATATATATATATATATATATATATATATATATATATTAAATATTTAATTAAAAACATTATTATTTTTTTACTATTGTAAAAATTACCCCCTAAATATATATAATCATGAGATGTTGTGTAAGTGAGACGGATTGTAAGATGCACAATTCAAATTTGTTATTTTATTCAATATTTAAGTATAATTTTTAGATTAAAAAATTATTCTAAGATAGTTAAAGTATATACTAATTTATTAAAATTCGATATTTAATTTATTAATATAGAGTATATATTTTTATTTATTAATTTACATAGTTAAACATTTAATATTAAAAAATTTTGGGCAGTCATGTGTGAGACTGTCTCATGGTAAACCCATTTTATACTTTCGTAATTATTTATTACTTTTTATTAAAAATTGATTAATTTTTTTATATTATCACTTTTTATTTATACTATAAATTATTTATGAAACAGTTCACTAAACTATTATCCTTCTTCGCCAATTAAGTATTACATTTGCATTAAAATGTTATCACTTTTTATCCATTTCATGAAAAGCATTTAGTGAAATAGTCGCACACAAGTGTTTAGCTAAACTCTGAACTTTTAAATACTTTAACATTAAAATTTAAGAATTTAAATTTGTAGAAAAATAATGCAACCTTTTTTCAAAAATATACACATGGATGTGAAGTCATTATAAATATTTATCACTACTTAAATTTTGAAGTAAAAATAAAAAATTGTTTGAGGATAAACGAAAAAATTTGTGTTCTAAAAGTTATATCAAATTGGAATTACTCTTATATGTTGGTTAGACATGAGATGAAGTACAATACAAATTGTTAATTAAAATATACTCCATCGTTACATTTAAACAACTACATCGTTTGAAGATTAAGGAATTTGATAATGAGATTATTTTTTATCGCGTCTGTTTTCCAAAGGTCACCTATTGTTATTTCTAAATCTGTTGGGTAGGAAATCTACAGTAGGGTTGGTTGGTCTGGTGGTCGGTTAATAGTTTAAATGTCTATCGACCCACATATCATTATCACATATATTTTCCAAAGGTCCCCCTTTGCTATTTCTAGATCAGACGGGTAGGAGTTCTACAGTAGGGTTGGTTGGTTGGTTGGTCAGGTGGTCGGTTAACAGTTCCAATGCCTATCGACCTACATATCACTGACCGATTGCCCTGTAAACTTGATAATGAGATTTCTTTTTAACGTGTCTATTATCCAAATGTCCTCATTTGCTATTTCTAGATCAGTCGAATAAGAATTATACTGTAGGGTTGGTTGGTTGGTTGGTTAGGTGGTCGGTTAAAAGTTCCAATGCCTATCGACCCACATATTAACGACCTATTGCCCTGTAAACTTGATAATGTGATTTCTTTTTATCGTGTCTATTTTTCAAATGTCCTCCTTTGCTATTTCTAGATCAGTCGAATAAGAGTTCTAAGTAGTGTTGATCGGTTAACGAGATTACTTTTTATCACGTCTATTTTCCAAAGGCCCCCCTCTGCTGTTTCGAGATCAGTTGGGTAGGAGTTCCACAGTAAGGTCAGTCGGTTGGTCGTTCAGGTGATCGGTTAATAGTTCCAACGTTTACCGACACACATATCATCCACCGACCGCCCTATATACTTGGTAATGAGATTATTTTTTAATGCATCTATTTTCTAAAGGTCTCCCTTTAATATTTCTAGATCAGTCGGGTAGGAGTTCTATAGTACAGTCGGTCGGTTAGTCAGTTAGGTGGTCGGTTAATAGTTCCAACCTCTAACGACCCACATATTATCGATCGATTGCCCTGTTAACGTGATAATGAGATTAATTTTTAATGTGTTTATTTTCTAAAGGTCTCTCTCAGCTATTTCTAGACCAGTCGGGTAGCAATTCTACAGTAGAATTGGTCGTTTGGTCGGTCTGGTGGTCGGTTAATAGTTCTAATTTCAACCGACCCACATATCATCGACCGATCGCCTGTAAACTTGATAATTAGATTACATTTTATGGCGTCTATTTTTCAAAGGACTCCCTTTGATATTTATAAATCAGTCGGGTAGAAGTTATACAGTTTTTCCAAACTTTCCTCTTTGCTATTTACAAATCAGTCGGGTAGTAGTTCCACAGTAGGTTTGGTCTGTTGGTCGGTCTGGTGATCGGTTAATAGTTCTAATGTCTACCAACCCATATATGATCGATCAATTCCCCTATAAACTTGACAATGAGATTACATTTTATCGCATCTATTTTTCAAATGTCTCCCATTGTAATTTCTAGATTAGTCGGTAGGAGTTGTACAGTTTTTCCAAAGGTCTCCCTTTACTATTTCTAGATCAGTCAGGAAGGAGTTCAATAGTATGGTTGGTCGGTTAATAATTCAAATGTCTACCGACCCACATATCATCAATCGATCGCCTTATAACTTGATAGTGATATTACTTTTTATCACGTCTATTTTCTAAAGTTCACCATTTGCTATTTCTCGATCAGTCAGGTAGGAGTTCTACAGTAGGGTTGGTCGGTTGGTCGGTGTGGTGGTCGGTTAATCGTTCCAATGTCTGTCATCACCCCACATATCATCAACCGATCGCCCTATAAACATGACAATGAGATTACATTTTATCGCGTCTATTTTCCAAAGGACTCCCTTTGTTATTTCTAGATTAGTCAGGTAGGAGTTCTACAGTTTACCTAGAGGTCACCCTTTGCTATTTCTAGATCAGTAAGGTAGGAGTTCCACAGTTGGGTTGGTTGGTTGGTTGGTCTGGTAGTCGGTTAATTGATCCATTGTCAGTCGACCTACATATCATCGATCGATCGCCTTGAAACTTGATAGTGAGAATACTTTTGTCACGTCTATTATCCAAATGTCCCCCTTTACTATTTCTTGATAGTCGGGTAGGAGTTCTACAGTAGGGTTAATCGATTGGTCGATCTGGTGGTCGGTTAATAGTTCCAATTTCTACCAACCAACATATCATCGACCGATCGCCATGTAAACTTTATAATGAGATTACTTTTTATCGCGTCTGTTTTACAAAGGTCACCCATTTATAATTCTAGATCTGTCGGGTGGGAGTTCTATAGTAGGGTTGGTCGGTCTGGTGGTCGATTAATAGTTCCAATGTCTACCGACCCAATATCATCGATTGATCTCCTTGCAAACTTGATAATGAGATTATTTTTTATCACGTCTATTTTTCAAAGGTCCCCTTTTGCTATTTCTGGAACAGTTAGGTAGAGTTGTACAGTAGGGTTGGTCAGTTGGTCGGTCTAGTGGTCAGTTAATAGTTACAACGTCTACTGACCTACATATCATCGACCTATCGCCTTGTAAACATGATAATTAGATTAATTTTTAACGCGTCTATTTTCGGGAGGTCTTCATCTGCTATTTCTAGATTAATAGGGTAGCAGCTCTACCGTAGGGTTCATCGGTTGGTCGGTCTGGTGATCGATTAATAGTTCCAATGTATACTGGCCCACATATGATCGATTGATCACCCTATAAACTTGATACTGAGATTACATTTTATCGCGTCTATTTTTCAAAGGTTCCCCTTTGCTATAGCTAGATCAGTTTGGTAGGAGTTCTATAGTTTTTCCAAATGTCCTACTCTGTTATTTCTAGATTAGTCGGGTAAGATTAGTAGGATTGGTCGGTTGGTCAATCTTGTGATCGTTCAATAGTTCTAATGTCTAACGACCCACATATCTTCGACTGATCACCCTATTAACTAGATAATGAGATTACTTTTTATCACGTCTATTTTCCAAATGTCCCCCATTGCTATTTCTCGATCAGTAGGTTAGGAATTCTATAGTAGGGTTTGTCTGTTGGTCGATCTTGTGGTCGGTTAATAGTTCCAATGTCTGCCGACCCACATATCATCGACCGATCGTACTGTAAACTTGATATTGAGATTACTTTTTATCGCATCTATTTTCCAAATGTCCCTCTTTTCTATTTCTAGATCAGCCAGGTAGGAGTTCTACAGTAGGGTTGGTCAGTTGGTCGGTATGGTGGCCTGTTAATAGTTCCATTAAGTACCGATCGACATATAATCAACCGATTACCTTGTAAACTTAATAATGAGATTACTTTTTATCATATCTATTTTTCAAAGGTCACCTTTTGCTATTTCTAGATTAGTTGGGTAATAGTTCTACAGTAGGGTTGGTCGGTTGGTCGGTCTAGTGGTCGGTTAATAGTTCCAATGTCAACCGACCCACATATCATCGACCGATTGCCCTGTAAACTTGATAATGAGATTACTTTTTATCGCTCTATTTTTCTAAAGATACCCTTTTGCTATTTCTCGATCTGTCGGGTAGGAGTTATACAATAGGGTTGGTCGGTTGGTCGATCTGGTGGTCGGTTAATAGTTCCAATGTCTACCGACCCACATATCATTGACCGATTACCTTGTAAACTTGATAATGAGATTACTTTTTATCACAACTATTTTTCAATGGTCTTCCTTTGTTGTTTCTAGATCAGTCGGGTTGGAGTTCTACAGTAAGGTTGGTCGGTTAGTCGGTCTGGTGGTCAGTTAATAGTCCAATGTCTACTGACCCACATATCATCAACTGATTACCCTATAAACATGATAATGAGATTACTTTTTATCGTGTATATTTTCCAAATGTCCCCCATTGCTATTTCTCGATCAGTAGGGTAGGAGTTATATAGTAGGGTTTGTCTGTTGGTCGATCTTGTGGTCGGTTAATAGTTCCAATGTCTGCCGACCCACATATCATCGACCGATCATACTGTAAACTTGATAATGAGATTACTTTTTGTCGCATCTATTTTCCCACGGCCCCACTTTTATATTTCTAGATAAGTCAGGTAGGAGTTCTACAGTAGGGTTGGTCATTTGGTCTGTATTGTGGCCAGTTGATAGTTCCATTGTTCACCTATCGACATATCATCGACTGATCGCTTTATAAACTTGATAATGAGATTACTTTTTATCATGTCTATTTTCCAAAGGCCTTCTTTTGCTATTTCTATATCTATCGGGTAAGAGTTCTACAGTAGGGTTGGTCGGTTGGTCGGTTCGTCAGTCTGGTGGTCAGTTAATAGTTATAATTTCTACCGACCCACATATCATGATTGATCGCCTTGTAAAATTGATAATGAGATTACATTTTATCTCGTCTATTTTTAAAAGGTCCTCTTTACTTTTACTAGGTATGTCGGTTAGAATTTCTACAGTTTTCCAAAGGTCCCTCTTTGTTATTTCAAGATTAGTTGGGTAGGAGTTCCACATTAGGGTTGGTTGGTCGGTCAATCTAGTGGTCGGCTAATATTTCCAATATCTACCGACCCACATATCATCGATCGATTGCCTTGTCAACTTGATAACGAGATTACTTTTTATCACATCTATTTTCTAAAGGTTTTCCTTTGCTATTTCTAGATCAGTCAGGTTGGAGTTCTACAGTATGGTTGGTCGGTCTAGTGGTAAGTTAAGAGATCCAATGTCTACCGACCCACATATCATCGACCGATCCCCCTATAAATTTGATAATGAGATTACATTGTATCGCGTCTATTTTCCAAAGGTCCCCAATTACAATTTCTCAGCAGTAGGGTAGGAGTTTTATAGTAGGGTTTGTCTGTTGGTCGATCTTGTGGTCGGTTAATAGTTCCAATATCTGCCGACCCACATATCATCGACCGATCATACTGTAAACTTGATAATGAGATAACTTTTTATCTCATCTATTTTCCAAAGGTCCCTATTTTATATTTCTAGATCAGTCAGGTAGGAGTTCTATAGTACGGTTGGTCAGTTGGTCGGTATGGTGGCCGGTTAATAGTTCCATTGTCTACAGACCCACATATCATTGACCGATCGCCTTATAAACTTGATAATGATATTATTTTTTTCTCATGTATATTTTAAAAGGTCCCCTTTTACTATTTATATATCTGTCGGGTAAGAGGTCTGCAGTAGGATTGGTCGGTCGGTGGGTTGGTCGGTCTGGTGGTCGGTTAATATTTACAATGTCTACCGACCCACAATTTATCGATCGATCGCCATGTAAAATTTATAATGATAATCTAGTCTATTTCTAAAAGGTCTCTCTTTGCTTTTTCAGGATAAGTCGGGTAGATTTCTACAGTTTTTCAGATGTCCCCCTTTGCTATTTCTAAATTAGTTGGGTAGGAGTTCCACAGTAGGGTTGGTCGGTTGGTTGGTGTGGAGGTCGGTTAATAGTTCCAATGTCTACCGACCTACATATCATCGACCAATTGCCCTGTAAACTTGATAATGAGATTACCTTTTACTGCGTCTATTTTTCTAAGGTCCCTCTTTTTCTATTTCTCGATCTGTCGGGTAGGATTTCTACAATAGGGTTGGTCGGTTGATCGATCGGGTGGTCGGTTAATAGTTCCAACGTCTACCGACCCACATATCATCAACCGATTGCCATGTAAACTTGATAATGAGATTCTTTTTATCACATCTATTTTCCAAAGGTCTTCCTTTACTGTTTTTAGATCAGTCGGGTTGGAGTTCTACAGTAGGGTTGGTCGGTTGGTCGGTCTTGTGGTCAGTTAATAGTTCCAATGTCTATCGACCCACATATCATCGACCGATCACCCTATAAATATTATAATGAGATTAATTTTTATCGCGCCTATTTTCCAAAGATCCCCCATTGCTATTTCTCGATCTTTCGGGTAGGAGTTATACATAGGGTTGGTCGGTTTGTCCATCTGTTGGTCAGTTAATAGTTCCAATATCTACCGACCCACATTTCATCGAACGATCGCCTTGTAAACTTGATAATGAGATTACGTTTTATCACATCTATTTTCCAAAGGTTTTCCGTTGCTGTTTCTAGATCAGTCGGGTTGGAGTTATTCAGTAGGGTTGGTCGGTTAGTCGGTCTGGTGGTCAGTAAATAGTTCCAATGTCTACCGACCCACATATTATCGACCGATCTCCCTATAACTCGATAATGAGATTAATATTTATCGCGTCTATTTTCCAAAGGTCCCCCATTCCTATTTTTCGATCAGTAGGGTAGGAGTTCTATAGTAGTGTTTGTCTGTTGGTCTATCCTGTGGTCGATTAATAGTTCCAATGTCTGCCGACCCATATATCATCGATCGATCGTACTGTAAACTTTATAAAGAGATTATTTTTTATTGCATCTATTTTCCAAAGGTCCCTATTTTATATTTCTAGATCAGTTATGTAGGAGTTCAACAGTAGGGTTTGGTCAGTTGGTCGGTATGGTAGCCAGTTAATAGTTCCATTATCTATAAACCCACATATTATCGACCGATCTCCTTATAAACTTGATAATGAGATTAATTTTTATTATGTTTATTTTCCAAAGGTCTCCTTTTACTATTTCTAGATCAGTCAGGTAAGAGTTCCACAGTAGGCATGGTCGGTTGGTCAGTTAGTCGGTCTGGTGGTCGGTTAATAGTCACAATGTCCACCGACCCATATATCATCGATCGATCAACCTGTAAAATTGATAATGAGATTACATTTTGTCTCGTCTATTTTTGAAAGGCCCCTCTTTACTTTTTCTAGATAAGTCGGGTAAGATTTTTATAGTTTTCCATAGGCCCCCTTTGCTATTTCTAGATTAGTGGGGTAGGAGTTCTACAATAGGGTTGGTTGGTTTGTCGGTCTGATGATTGGTTAATAATTCTAATATCTACCGATCCACATATCATCGACCGATTGCCCTGTAAACTTGATAATGAGATTACTTTTTATCGCGTCTATTTTTCTAAAATCCTTCTTTTGCTATTTCTCGATCTGTCTGGTAGGAGTTCTACAATAGGGTTGATCGGTTAGTCGATCTGGTGGTAGGTTAATAGTTCTAATGTCTAACGACCCACATATCATCGACTGATAGCCTTGTAAACTTGATAATAAGTTTACTTTTTATCACATCTATTTTCCAAAGGTCTTCCTTTGCTGTTTCTAGATCAGTCGGGTTGGAGTTCTACAGTAGGGTTGGTCGGTTGGTCGGTCTGGTGGTCAGTTAATAGTTCCAATGTCTACACCCACATATAATCGACCGATCGCCATGTAAACTTTATAATGAGATTACTTTTCATCGCGTCTATTTTAAAAGGTCCCCCTTTGCAATTTCTAGATTAGTCAGGTAGGAGTTCCACAATAGGGTCGGTTAGGTGGTCGATAAATAATTCCAACATCTACCGAGTCATATATCATCAACCAATCACCCTTTAAGGTTGATAATGAGATTATATTTTATCACGACTATATTTCAAAGGTTCCCCTTTAGTATTTCTAGATCAGTCGGGTAGTAGTTCTATAGTTTTTCCAAAGGTCCTCATTTGCTATTTCTAGATTAGTCGCGTAGGAGTTCCACAATAGGGTTGGTCAGTTGGTCGGTCTGGTGATCGGTTAATAGTTCTAATGTCTACCGACCCGTAGATCATTGACCGATCGCCTTGTAAAATAGATAGAAAGATTACATTTTATCTTGTCTATTTTTTAAAAGGTATCCCTTTTTTATTTCTAGATCAGTCGGGCAGGAGTTCAACAATTTTTCCAAAGGTCCTCCTTTGCTATTTATAGATTAGTTGGGTAGGAGTTCTTGTAGGGTTAGTCGGTTGGTCGATTAATAGTTCTAATGTCTATCGACCCACAAATCATCGATCGATCTCCTTGTAAACTTGATAATGAGATTACTTTTTATCACGTGTATTTTCTAAATGTCCTCCTTTTGCTATTTCTCGATCAGTCGGGTAGAGTTCTACAATGGGGTTGGTCGATCTGGTTGTCGGTCAATAGTTCCAATGTCTATCGACAAATATATCATCGATCAATCACCCTGTAAACTTGATAATGAGATTACTATTCATCGCATCTATTTTCCAAAGGTCCTCCTTTGCTATTTCTAGATCAATCGGGTAGGAGTTCTATAGTAGGGTTGGTCAGTTGGTTGGTCTGGTGGTTGGTTAATAGTTCCAATGTCTACCGACCCACATATCATCGACCGATCGCGTTGTAAACTTGATAATGAGATTACTTTTTATTTGTTTATTTTCCAAAGGTATCCCTTTATTATTTATAGATCAGTTGGATAGGAGTTCTACAGTACAGTAGATTGGTTGGTCGATCTGGTGGTCAGTTAATAGTTCCAATATCTACCGACCCACGCCCGTTGCCTAGAATTACCCGCGAGTTGCCCACGCTCGTTGTCTAGGATTTCCCATGGGTTGCCCACGCCCGTTGCCTAGTATTGGCCACACCTATTTTCTAGAATTGCCCACACCCATTACCTAGGATTGCCCACGGGATGTCCATGCCCGTTATCTAGGATTGCCCACGCCCGTTGCCAAGGATTGCCCACGGGTTGCCCACCCCATTGCCTAGGATTGTACACGGGTTGTCCACGCACATTGCCTAGAATTGTCTGCGCCCGTTGCCTAGGATTGCCCACGCTCGTTGCTTAGAATTGCCCACGGGTTGCTCACGCCCGTTGCCTAAGATTACCCTCGGCAAAGACTCACCAAATAAGAAACAATACAACAACACATAACATGCACAACGAAAATTCCATCCATCAAAAGAAAATCAAGCACATATTCTCATAATCCACTAACTTGTAAGTTCAAGATTTTACGACCTTATTCAAAAATAAGAAAAACTAACAAAGCAAGTAAGCCTCTCAAGTACTTAACACATGAAGTTACATACTAATCCAAACAATCCAAATCAAATCAAGTATATGCTAAGCAAATAGAAATGATGAGTAGTAAAGTGAACTCCCTAAAAAGGCATTTGATAATGGAAAATGGTTGGCACGAGCATCTGGATTACATACAAAACAAATCTCGACTTGATCTTCAGGCTTAATTAGCGCTTCCACTACACTTCATTTATGATCAACAACTCATCAAAACCATTGGCATAACAATTACTATCAAATAATGAATTAGCATGCACTTCAACACAACTAAACTAACCAAAATCAATGCAATACTCATGAGATAATTTTTAAAATTGACCCAATTTTACAAGAAAATCTCTCACTCAATATAATAAGCACACTCAAGTGGTGAGTCATACCACGCACTCTCCCTCCAAACTTAAATCGAAACAAGTTGAGAATTAAGTTTGTAAAAAGTGGTGGGACTTACCATTGTAGTTTCCATTAATGAGCTTCTTTTAGGGAAGTATATGTATCACAAGAATTCAAGATATGTCCACCACGCACTATCCCCCCAAACTTAAAGTGTAACAAGAGTTTTACTTTAAGTTTGCAAGAAGTGGTGAGACATACCTTCACACTTCAAATCGAGCACTTCTCGTATTTCCAATATGAATTATCTTCAATGAGCACAATCAAACTACATGCCAAAAATACAAAAACTAAATCAAAGCAATTAAAAATGGGTTGCTCCCATCAAGCGCTAAATTTAATGTCTTCAAGCTAGACGCATAATTTATGACCGTATCCCCCTTCTTACTAACCATAATTGACATTCTAGGAGAATCATGCAATTAACGCTTTTTTTTTTGCAAGAGAAATAATCTTCTTCTTTATCTAGCTTCCTTTCAATATCCGAAGCTACATTCCTGTTAAGTTCAACACAAGAAAGATTATAATTTTCAAATTCCAAAAGAGTTTCCTTTAACCTCCCAATGCCATGTTTTTCAAAATTTTCCAAAAGCATCAAATTGGCACTTGAACCAAGATCACATATAGCATTGAGGTCTCCCCCATTCTTGATTTCACATTTAAGTACAAATTTTCCGGGGTCCTTTGCCTTCAACGAACATTCAGCTTTTTCTACCTTATGATCTTGTTCTAACTCTTTCTCCTCTTCACAACAATTTTCATCATCCAACAAGGATAAGAAGTCACTAATAATCTTTTCCTCTTCACTTTCCAACAATTCTTCAACATTTTCACCACCAGGAACAATGCTCGTTATTTTCACATTCCATTTCTTTTCAATTTTCACAACATTTTTCACAATAGGAATTAAAGCTTCTATGTAGTAAGATTGTTCATTCTTTTCAAACTCATCATGAGGCACATTTGGGGTCTTAAGATATGATTCATCCTTTCCACCTTAATGGCATGATAATATATCATTTTTGTCCTCCGAGCTCAATGAGACTTCTTTTTTTTTCTTCATCTACATTAGATCCTTTGGTTGTAAAGAAATTTTTCCCAAGAGTAATCGGGACTCGAGGATCCGCTTCAACACCAAGTACCACAAAATCAACCGAGAAGATCATCTCATTCACCTTAACCACCATGTCTTCAACCTTTCCAAAAGGCAAAATAAAAGATCCATTTTTACCCTTAAGGCATGTTGTGGTATGCTTGAGTTCCCCCATATAAAGGCTTCTATAAGTATAATAAAGCATCACATTTTCACTCATCTCCAAGTCACACCTTGCACTAAGAGTTCCTTTTCCTTCTATTTCACAAGGCACTACATCCTTCCCAAGGTCCTCCACTTCCGTGGGACACTCTTCATCCGTAGATTTGACCTCTTCATTTTTCACCTTACTCTTCTCCATCTTCTTCTTTTTCAATGCAATGTAACTCTCAAACTCTTCCCTCTTTTCTTCTTTAACACACCTTTGAGGAAAAGGAATATGATTAAGAGTAATCGGATTGCCCCAATAATCGCTTTCAAACTTTTCTACACGCATTGTTTCTTCCAACACCCTTTCTTTCTTCATTCTCCATTTTGACTTGTGCTCAACGTCCTTTCCTTCTACACACTCTTCTTCAACCAAACTTACCTCTTTCTTTTCTTCCTTAGCATTTAAAAACTCTTCATCACTCGAATCTTTATTATCCCCCGAACACTCTTCTACCTCTAACTTTTCTTCATTCTTTTCATCAAAATTCTCCATTTCATGAAGAACGTTCCGTTCACTTATCACTTGACTCATTTGACATTCAATGACCACAACTCTCCTATCATTTTCCTCATCTTCTCTCTCTCTTTCTTCTCTCTCTTTCTTTATTTCTTTCTTCTCTTCCTTCTTCAATCATTTTAATCATTTGACTTAATTGATCTTGCAAGGGAGGTCTTCCATTATCGTATGGTGCACACTCTTCTTGGAAATTCTCTTGAACATACCCGTTTTGCATATATGTTCCATTCCCCATTTGGTAATTGGGCATGTTCCACATTAGTCCACCATTAAAGTTGGAAGTAGGCATTGAGTAGGCATTTTGAGGCTCATAACTTGAAAGACTTGGTTGAAAACTTTGCCTTGTATCACTTTCATAAGTATATCTTCTAAGCAACTCCATTGTATTTTCGGATAAAGGAGTAAACGGAGGAACTCGATTGTTGTAAGAACTTGGAATGGAATAAGTATTTCCTTGATACGGTTGGACTGTATTAACATTTTAAGCTCCTTGCCATCTCTCATTCATTCCATTATTGTAGCATTGATCCATATCTTTACTCTTCTTCTCAAGATCTACTACAATTCTTCTCAACATACTATTTTTGGTTGCTCTTTCTTCTCTTCTATTAAGGTTGTCGTACCTATCAAGAAGAATAAGTTAGAATAAGATTTTACAAAGCAAATATAAAGATGCAAAAAGGTCGAAAGTGAGTAGCCGTATTTGAAAGATGTTTCACTCTAGAAGGACTAATCAATAAAAGAGAGGGTGATTAACACTAAAAACTAACTAATAAAGCAATTAAAGGATAGAAAATGTACATATGAGATGGATGATGGATGAAGGTGCACAATCTAAGAAGTATGCAATGCAAGCAATATTCATGAAAAAGGCTCATGTATACTCACCCACACACATGCATTAATGAACATCATGTTATGATATTAAGGGCACTCATGAAGAGTGTCTCCAATCCTCACTCTTCTCATAGGTACTTACGGATACTAATATATCAATATAGAGATATTATCACAAAGAATTTTCTCTAGTAGGTAGGGACGTTTTCCTAGTGTTCCCTTTCTAAGGTCAAGTAAGTCTTGGCTTGATTCCCCTCATTATATCAAACACTTTCACAAATAATTATCAATAATGTCCTATCATGAGGTTCTAAGCATATGAAGGTTATGACCAAACTCCCCACATACTTAACATAGTCATCTCATGCAATCAATGATTCAATTAAACCACTAAGCATAACATTGAAATGGCCATCCTAATATCATGTATAGAGAATTTAATCACACAAATCATACTTAAAATGAGAATAAGCAATCATGATAGAAAATATTCATATCAATCATTTCATCAAACATGTGGTGTGCAAAATCTACATAATCCCTAACCAATCATATTGCTAGCCTCACATGAGAATTAGCCACTACAAATCATTATAAAATCAATACAATCCATGGCTTGCTCCAAATGAGCCAAATAATGAAGAAAATAACAAAATAAAGGTAAGTTGACTCCCCTTTGATGGTGAACTTTCTCCTCCTTGATCATGCTATAATCTTCAACCAATGATGAAATCCTCTTCTTAGATTGGTGGATAGATGGATTAATGGATGGATTTGAGAAAATCAAACAGATTGGATGGATGAAGTGAAGGATGGAAGAGTCAGAGATGAATGTGTGTGATTTTGGTGTCTAGTGTGTGTGAAAACGGATCCAAAATGATTTCTCTCTTAATATGTGGTCAAAACATGTATTTATACCCCCATGGAAGTTTCTAGAATACGTGGAGCACTTAATTCTGACTTTTGCACCAACACGAGTCGTGTAGGTGCAACACGGGGAGTGTAGGTGCATCGCGTGCAGCGCAGTCTCACTGTTTGACGTATAACTTTCTCATCCGAATCTCGATTCGAGTGATTATTGTGCTCACGCGATCCTCTCTTCCGTGACTTTCCAACCTTGTATCACACGTCCAGTTTTAAGCTCCAGAGAATACAAAAAAATTAGACAAGTTGGACGTGTGTTTTTTCACCATTTTGCTTTGGCTCGTTCTCCCTCGTTTCAACTCCGAATTGAGCTCCATTTTTTCCCACATCTTCTTTATTGTTCTAGAATCGATTTTTACCTGAATATCACACAAATTACACCAAAGTACCAATTATCTAAATATTAAAAAAATATCGCGAATTTAAGGCATTTATTCATTAAAATCACACATTTATGATTTCAAAGCACAAATCTTCATATCTACATATAACATCACCAAATGATATATAAAATGAATAAAAGCACACAAAATACATAATAAAAGACACTAAAAATCTATGTGAGAATGACATCGATCACAACACGCATGGGCAACCCGTGGGCAATCATAGGCAACTGGCGTTGACAACTCATGGGCAATTCTAGGCAGCGGGCGAGGGCAACCCGTGGGCAATCTTAGGCAACGGCATGAGCAACCCGTGAGCAATCCTATGCAATGGGCATGGTCAACCCGTGGGCAATCCAAGGCAACGGACGTGGGCAACCCGTGGGCAAACCTAGGCAAAGGGCGTGGGCAACCCGTGGGCAATCCTAGGCAACAGGCGTGGGCAACCTCCAGACAATCCTAGGCAATGGGTGTGGGCGGCCCTAGGCAACGGACGTGGGCAACCCGTTGGCGATCCTATTCAATGGGCGTGGGCAACCCCCGGGCAATCCTAGGCAACGGGCGTGGGCAACACTAAGCAACAGACATAGGTAACTTGTGGGCAATCCTTCGCAATGGACGTGGGCAACCCGTGGCCAATCCTAGGCAGCGGGCATGGACAATCCTAAGCACGTGGACAATCCTAGGCTACGGGCGTAAACAACCCGTGGGCAATCCTGGGCAACGGGCGTGGGTAACCCGTGTGCAATCTTAGGCAACGGGCGTTGGCTACCCATGGGCAATCCTAAGAAACTGACGTGGGCAACCCGTGGTCAATACTAGACAATGAGCGTGGGCAATCCTAGGCAATAGGCATAGGAAACTCGTAAGCAATCTTAGGCAACGGGCATGGGCAACCCGTGGGTAATCCTATGCAATGGGCGTTGGTAACCCGTGGGCAATTCCAGAAAATGGGCATGGGCAACCCATGGGCAATCCTAGGCAACGGGCGTGGGCAACCCATGAAAAATCCTAGGGAACAGGCGTGGGCAATCCTAGACAATGGGCGTGGGATATCCTAGGCAACAGGCTTGGGCAATCTAAAGCAACGGGGGTGGGCAACCCATGGGTAATCCTAGGCAACGGGCATGGGCAACGTGAGGGCAATCCTAGGCAACGGGCATGGGTAACCCGTGGGCAATTCTAGGCAATAAATTGATTTAGGTTTCCCCTTCAATTACTACTGCAAGTATTTCCAATTCATACATCAAGTTATCCATGACCTCTAGCCTTTCTAACTTACTCAAGTATCTGAAGTGTCGCATGAGACCATCATATTTCTACGAACCTCTCACCTGTCCACTAGAGACTTTAATAGGCATCATGGAACATTGTTAGTGAGAACATATTTATATATTCTTAAGCAGTAAGAATCAAAACCAAGATTCTTTCCTAATCATCTAGTTTTGGACCAGTAAATATGTTTCTTTTAGTAAACAATATGCAAGGTAAAACCATTTGAAATTTTAGAGAATGATAAATAAATACACCGATCAAATCTTCGAATTTTTTCATTTATATTGATTCCCTAAAAACAATATAAAATAAAATTCACCGACATCTCAAGCACTGTGAGTCTGCATGCCACGTTAATGTGGACGTATACAAACCCAAACATTTACAAGAGAAGGATTTACCCATTAATTTTATTCGTCAACCTAACTTCATGACAAAATAATTAATAGTCGGTTCCCCTTTGGCCATGCAAATAATACCAGTGACTCCATTGGGGAGGATACTAATTATTCACATGAGATACTAATGGTTAATGAAAAAAGACTTGGATGAGATATTAATTAACCCTATTGTAGAACTTAATTGCCCTATAAACATGTTCAACTTAGCGACAATAGATTTCGATGCTCATTTATTTGATAGAGATTAAAGTGATTCAGTATGTTAATAATGTTTTATCTAAATTTTACGTTAAGACAAATAGAGACATCTCAATAAATAACACAAGACTTGATCTCGAAAAATAGCTCGGAGACTACTAATCATCAATCTCATCAAGTGTCATAATACTAGATTCTTATTTCAAAACGTAAAACACATTTAAGGTTCAAGAAATTAACAATAATATTGAACTGCTACTAATAAAAAGAACTTTAAACAACTATCCACAATAGCAAAAACACCAAGTCTGACAAGCCATGAACATAAAATTCTAATGAAATCCCTGAGTTTCCCATTAGAAATACAATGGAAATAAATTAAGGAATTCTACGGATTAATCTCCCTAATTTATCATCACTAGATTTCCATCGATGTTCATAATCAAATTTCTTAGTTCCCACACTATAGATAGCTTGTCCTGGAGGACCTATATAAGGATTCTTAATCCGACACTTTCCCCAAAAATGCAGTTTCAAGTAGTCAAAACATCGAATCCTACCCATCCTCAAGCAGGCTGATCTTAGTGCCTGTGCCCTATCTTCTACTACAGAAGCATCGACCAAATCTTGCATAATTTGTCGACCATTAGGTTTCACTTCATAAGTCTCCCATTGAACCCAAAAATCCTTTTGAATGTAAGGAGGCAAAGTGTTCGCCTAGGTCTCAGGACTGGAAAATTTGAAATACTTATCACGTGAAATCTATTGCTATAAATTAAAGGCATCAATCAGTTGTAGAGTTCAATCAAATCAATTGTGTGGTCCCTTATGTTGTGTAGGCTTCATTTTATAATTCAAGAATTCGTGGAGGACTTCATCCTTAGTCCAAATGTCTTCCTCTGAAATTGTTCCCCGTCCTGACATTCCTCTGAGAAAAAGAGCAACAAAAAACAAACATTCCAGTGTTAGTCAAACTATATCACATGAATTTCCTCTCCATTTAATGCATATGGAAACTAACTTTCCAAGATGCAATAGGCATATTCACAAGTAATCAGTCCAACTAACTTTATCTCCCACTTTCATAGGCTACAGGAGTTTAAACAATTCTTACAACACTCAACACCATGAATTTAAAATTAAATGACATATTAAGGTGCATCATTATCAAAAATTGCAACCAAATAGTTACTCCATAGGTTAGTATTCAACAAATATGTCATAAAATGAAGTATAACTACACATACACACAAAAAATGAAGTCAAACGCTCTCGAAAACATCACCATTGGACTCAATGCATCGAAACTGGCCAAAAAACTTCAAAAAGACCGGAAAATGAAGTCACGCGCCGCCCACACCACCACGTGTCTCCACGCGCCGTCACGTGTTGGCTGTCGGAGGTGTGTACTCAGCGTGTCGCCAGAGAAGGTGTCTGTCAGCGCATGAAACCCACGCGCCACCACATAGTCGCCGATTACCGACGCGTGAGCTTCACGTGCCAAGCCGGTTCCGCCATCCTCTGGTGGGTGGTCTTCACGTGCAACCGCAGAACATCCGAGTGGCGGTGGCTCTAACCCAGTCCGGTTTGACCCCGTGACGGTCTAATCCACGTCGGCTCATTTCGGTCTAGGCCTATCTGCATCGATTTGACCCGATCAACCATTAACTTTGTTTTAATTGTGAAAAAGTCCCTGAGCTTTATCGAATTCTCAAAAATAGACTCCCAAACTTTTTGAAACTTTGCAAATTTGCCGAAATGAAGAAATAACTTCAAAAAATCATATCATGAGTTTTAGAAAGCCAAAAAATGCAAAAAAAAATACTGATGGACTCCTCTCGACGTGACCTGTCCAGTGGTATGACTAAAACATGATTTATATGCACGAAAAAAATGACAAAAAATTGAACCCTTGAAGAAATTAAAAAATTAAAATTGTTTTACACTTTTAATCATTGGAAACAACGTAATCTACCTCAAACTCACATTAATGACACATCAATGTCACATAATACAACCATCATACAACACCAATACTAGAATCATATATGTGCATGTTAAATCATAAAGGCAGAATATTAAAACCATCAAATATTTTCAAATCCCAGAAATGCATACGGAGTACCAACCATTGGCTCAGATAGCAATGTTGGAAAAACTCATGTTCACAAAAGCACTAACCCTAATCATGCCTAGAGAGAAAACTTACCTTTCTCCATTGTGTTAAGTTGCAGCGGAAGAAAAACGTATGAACCGATTGGTACTCACATAAAACTGTGATCTTTAGATCAATCGTTCAACACGGGGTTGAAAGATATGTTTTCACGATATGGTATTAGTCTGGAGAATATTTAAACTGGATTTTCATGTGAATAAGGAGAGAAAAAAACCCCGCCAGAGAGAAACCACGCTTCTAAGCGTTCTTTGTTCTACTTCTGCGTTCTGTAACGCTTCAGCGTGTCTCAATGTTTTAGTGTCTCTGAAAACTGCATGGCTCAGTATCATATATTTCCAAAAGATTGGAGTTAAGAACTGCCGCTTCATAACTACCTTTTTCTCTCTCTTATCCACTTTCATATGTTGAATATAATTAATTAATATTAATTGTAATTTACAGTTCGTGTTTGTATACGTCCACACTATCGTGACATGCAGACTCACGATGCTTGAGATGTTGGTGAATTTTATTTTATATTATTTTTGAGGGAATCAATATAAATTGATAAATTTGAAGTGTTTGATCTGTTTATTTATATACGATTCTTAGGATTTTCAAATGACACTCTACTCACTTTCTGTTATACTTAAAGTACATAAACTTACTGACACTAATTATGTTGACTGGAAATGAAACATGAATATTGTTTTAACTGTGGAAGATTATATCTCTATACTCACTGAGTAATGTCCTACAGAACCTACTGATGACTCTACTGAAGAGAAAAGAGTTGCTTATAATAGGTGGCTAAAAGCTGATAGGACGGCTAAGTGTTATATTTTGGCTTCTATGTCAAATGTGCTTTTGACTCAGCATCAAACTATAAACACCGCATATGATATGATGCATAATCTTAGGGAACTCATTGGGCACTAGAGTCGTTCTGCTAGGTCGAAGAGCATGTCTGTACTTATGAACACTAAAATGGCTGAGGAAACTTCCGTAAGGGAACATGTCCTTAGGATGATGGGCCAACTTAATGAGTTGGAGGTTCTTGGAGCTGAAATCGATGGGGAAACCCAAGTCGATATAATACTCCAAAGCTTTCCTAGGAGTTTTGAGCAGTTTCGCTTGAACTGCGGTATGAACAAACATTTGTACATGTTGGCAAAACTTCTGACAGAACTTGTGGCGGCGGAAAAACTGTTTCATAGAGATCCTCAGGTTCATGTTGCTGAAAATCCTTCTCATCCAAGGCCAAAAGTTAGTAGGAATAAGAAGAAGCAAGGTAATTCAGCACCGGTGAACCAAGTAAACGCAAAGAGTGGTGCAGTCAAGAAGCCTAAAGGCAAGTGCTTCAAATGCAAGCATCCGGGACACTACAAGGCTGACTGCCCTCTTCTAAAAGGGAATATGAATGGTAAGTCTTTTATACTATTTGTTGAATCGTGTTTAGCGACTGCATCTACTGACACCTGATGTGTAGATACGGGAGCCACTGACCATGTCTGCAATTCTTTGCAGAGGTTCCATCAAACCTGACAGCTTATTGATGAGGAGATTACCATATTCATGGGAAATTCTACAAGAGTAGCGACTGTTGTAGTGGGAGACATTTATTTATTTTTCAATAAGAATAAAACTCTTGTTTTGAGGAATTATCTTTATGCACGTCATTTTAGAAAGAATTTAATTTTGGTTTTTAAATTTTTTATGGATGGTTATTTTGTTTCTTTTAATGACAAGGTAGTTTTAAGGCAAAATGGAATTTTTATCTGTGATGGTGCATTGATAAATAATTTGTATACTCTTAATCCAATTTCTCCCATAGTGCAACAAATTGAATTGAATGATACATCTACTAATAAGAGAAAAGAACCTTCAAAAATGAACCAGACATATCTTTGGCATCTAAGATTGGGCCATATTAACTTGAGTAGGATTCAAAGGTTGATAGTTGATGGACCTGTGAGTTCATTAGTAGTGGAAAATTATTCAATTTGTGAATCCTCTTTGGAAGGAAACATGACCAAAAGGCCTTTCAAGACAAAGGAGTATAGAGCCAAGGATCTGTTGGAATTGGTTCATTCTTATTTATGTGGTCCTATGTCTGTCCAGGCAAGAGGTGGTTATAAATACTTCGTCACTTTTTATTGACGATTATTCTAGATAGGGATATATTTATTTGATGAGCCGCAAGTCTGAGTGCTTTGATAAATTCAAAGAGTACAAGGCTGATGTGGAAAAGCAACTTGGAAAATATATCAAGACACTAAGATCTGATCGTGGTGGCAAATACCTCTTGAGAGAGTTTACGAATTATTTATTGGAGGAAGGGATAGAATCCCAATTGTCTGCACCGGGCACATCCCAGTAGAATGGTATAGCAGAAAGAAGGAACGAACTCTTATGGAAATGTTAAGATCAATGATGAGTTATTCAAAATTACCAAATTCTTTAAGGGGACATGCCTTAGAAATAGCTACTTACATTTTAAACTTAGTACCTTCTAAAACGGTAGCCTCCACACCCACAGAACTATGGACTGGGCGTAAGCCTAGTCTCAAACATGTTCGGATTTGGGGTGCTCTTGCACATGTGTTAAAGGCGGATGCTGATAAGTTAGAATCACGTACTGAAGTTTGTCTATTTATAGGATATCCTAGAGGAACGAAAGATGATTTGTTTTATAATCCTAAAGACCATAAGGTGATCGTTAACACGAACGATGGATTTTTGGAAGAGGATTATATTATGAATCACAAACCCATGAATAAAATTTTTCTAGAAGAAGTAAGAGGGGAAACACCAAACATAATACCAACTGTACAACAGGATACACCACAGGAAACTGCTCCACATGTCACACCTGATACACAATTGCCTGCGGTGCCTCATCGTAGTGGGAGAGTTGTGAGACAACCCGAGAGATTCATGGGATTGGGAGAGTCATCCGACTTAGTCCCTGGTGAACATGTAATTGACCATGGAATTTTAGTGAGGCTCTGCATGATAAAGATGCTCAATCATGGCATAAGACAATGAAATCTGAAATAAAATTCATATATTCTAATCATGTCTGGGATCATGTATAACAACCTAATGGTGTAAAAGTTATTGGATGCAAGTGGGTCTATAAAAGAAAAAGAGGATCTGACGGTAAGGTGGAAACCTTTAAATCAAGGCTTGTCACTAAAGGATATACACAGAAAGAAGGAATCGATTGTAAGAAAACCTTCTTGCGTGTGGCCATGCTTAAGTCAATCTGAATTCTTTTGTCTATTGATGCTCATATGGATTATGAGGTATGGCAAATGGATGTCAAGACAGCTTCCTAAATGGAAGTCTTTAGGGAAACATCTATATGAAACATCTATTTCCATTTATGGATTATAACAAGCTTCAAGATCATGGAACATTAATTTTGATGAAGTAATCCAGTCATATGTATTTATTCAATATTCGGATGAATCATGTGTGTATAAGAAGTATGACGGAAATGTAGTGGTATTTCTTGTACTCTACGTGGATGATATCCTTCTCATTGGAAAAAATGTAAAGGTATTGTCGGGCGTAAGGGTATGGCTATCCAAGAAGTTTGAAATGAAGGACTTAGGAAAAGCCAGACAGATTCTAGGGATCAAATTAATAAGGGATCGCAAGAAAAGAAGGTTTTGCTTGTCCCCAAGCTTCATACATTGATACAATCCAATCTCGTTTTAGCATGCAAGATTCCAAGAAAAGTTTTCTACCTTTCAGGCAGGGAATTCCTCTGTCTAAGGAGATGTGTCCTAGGACACAACAGGAAATAGAGGAGATGAAGCTGGTTCCTTATGCTTCGGCAGTAGGAAGCCTCATGTATACTATGCTATGTACGAGATCAAATATATTTTATGCCATGGGCATGGTCAGTAGGTATCAAAGTAATTCAGGATAAGGACATTAGACTGCGGTAAAGCATATTTTGATGTACCTGCAACGGATTAGGGATTATCGGGCATATACTTTGTTACCTTTGGGTTATACTGATTTGGATTTTCAGTCAGATAGAGATGCTAGTAAATCCACCTCGGGTTATGTGTTTACTCTTGGAGGAGGAGCCATAATATGGAGGAGTGTAAAGCAGAAATGCAATGCGAACTCCAACATGGAAGCTGAATATGTAGCAACCTCTGAGGCAGCTAAAGAATCAGTATGGCTTAGGAACTTCTTAATGGACTTGGATGTGATTCCTGGTTTGCCCAAAGCGATCACAATTTAATGTGATAACAGTAGTGCAGTAGCAAACTCAAAGGAACCACGAGCCCGTAAGACGAGTAAACTGAGCACAAGTACCACATGATACGTGAGATCGTTAAAAGAGGGAAGGTCGTTGTCGCTAAGATTGCATCGGAAGATAACCTAACTGATCCTTTTAATAAGAGCCTTCCAGCGAAAGCGTTCGATGGACATGTAGAAGGGATGAGGAATAGATGCGTGTCAACAGATATGACAGTGTAGTCTTTTAATATAAGTGGGAGATTGTTAGATTGTATACTAAAAGTTTGGCTTTTTTATGAACAACGTTTTAACAATTTATTTAAAATGAGAACCATATGATCAAACATTTTGCATATTAAAATTTATTTATATGTTTGTGCAAAAGTCCATTTACTTTATACTATAGATAATATGTTGTGCGACAACACGCAGATGATCATATTATCGATTTTCTTATAAAGTATAAATAGATGCTAACAACCGAGATAGACGGACACTATCTATTGGGATGGTTGTAGTGTGATTTGGTATTAGTTTATCTTGACTATAGAATCACATTAGTGCATTTTGTGTGTATTGAGCAGGACCGCTTGAGATCGTTCGACTTGTACTGTCTATGTCGGAGAACTTCATCTCAGTTATTATGGATGTTCGTGCTCTTAATCCCTATATAATAACCTCGACACGTAAGGTACATCAATGGGTGAGATTTACATGTAATTAAATCAACAAACTCAGTGAGTTGGGAAGTAGTGCTGTTTCTATGGTGTGATATTGATTGTAAAAGGAATCTGTGTCCTATTTAGGTTGATGGTGTCCCCTTGAGGAACTCATAAGGATTATCATGTAAATCATGCAAGTGGATTAATTTCTGCATGATAATGAGGTTGAGTGCTACTACTCTCGGATGAGGTATTAATTAATTAGAGTTGTCAGTAACTTAATTAATTATGAGCATTGTATATCTTAAACATGGGGAGACTGTCGGGCTCATAATAAGAACGAGGTCATAACGTAATTATGGGATTAGAACGGTAGTGCAGTAATAATATTTTAGTAGACTATATTATTATTATTGGACTTAAGTATAAGTTTTGGGCTAAACTTGGATACTTAAGCACAATGGAGGCCAAACTCTAATTTCTCCTTCTGGTCCCTGCTATAGCCCATTTATAAGTCATCTCAATTTCCTGGAACCCTAATACCTGTGCCTATTTTGAGGTGAATAAAGGGTTAGGAGCAGATTGAGAAGATCCTGAAGATCGTCGCCCACACGATGTCAGGATTGGACTTGGGAAGATAACAGAAGGTCAAGAGGTTGTTTTTTGCAGCTGTTCTTCAACATCATACCCTGGTGAAAGGTAATTCGAACTTTGAAAATAATTGCTTCTGCTATTTAAGTTTGCATGGAACCCTAACGGTTCACGCTAACCAAATAATCAAACGCCAACAGTACCCATGAGCCGATTTCATGTTTACTCGGGACCAAGTCTCACGACTCTCCCAAAACATAAATCTTTCAGGTTGTAAAACAACCCTCCCACTATAACAAAGTGCTACATGCAATTGTGTATCAGACGTATCATGCGATGCAGTTTCCTTATGTATATCCTTTGTATAATTGGTACTATACTTTGTGTCTTCCCTCTCACTTCCTTTAGAACAATTTACACATAGGTTTGTGATTTATTGCATAGTCCTTTTTCCAAAAATCTAGTGTTTGCGTTAACAATCACCATTCGATCTTTTGGACTAAATAAATCACCCTTAATTTATCTAGGATATCCCACAAATAGATAAACATTCATACGAAATACTATTTCTAGAGCATATCCATGAAATGAATTTAATAATTAGAAGACGCGTTATTAATTACTATTTGTTGCATCCGTGTGATAAATATGATTTATGAGTGTACAAATTCTTACTAACGTACCCTAACAGATTATAGCTCCATCCCTCATCATTATGACCATGTCATTCAAATGAAATGGAGTATCCATCCGTAAGTGCATAGAAGCTGAAATGAAATTCTTTCTATGAAAAGGTATGTAAAGACAATTTCACGGTAGTGTTGCTCTTAAGATTGACATCAGGAAAGCTTTTGATACTTTAAGGTGGGATTTTCTTGTTGAATGCCTTGGTCGTATAGGTTTCTCTACTTAGTTTCTGATATTGCTTAAGAGTATATTTCCTCTGCTAAAATCTCTGTGCTTATTAATGGTTCTCCTCATGGTTATTTTGGCTGTGGAAGAGGAGTTCGACAGGGGGACCCCCTATCTCCCTTCCTCTTTTGTCTAGCTGAGAAAGTCATTGGTCTTTGGTTGTGGCATTTTGTGGATAACATGCATCTTCATCGTGTTGCCATTGGGAGATCTTGTTTTCTCCCTCCTTATCTCTTCTATGCAGATGACATTCTTATTTTCTGTAGAGGTAATATTGGGTCTATAACAGCTGTTAGGGATGCTTTGAACAATTATGGAGAGTTATCTGGGCAAATGTTCAATCCTAACAATTTGAAGGCTTATTATGGTAAGCACACCAAATACTATATTAAGCAACAGGTTAGGCCGGAACTTGGGATGCAGGATGTTTCCTATCCTTTTCGTTACCTAGGTGTCCCTATCTTTATAGGTCTCCTAAGGTTGCTCACTTTCAGGCTGCTACTGATGCTATTATTAATAAGTTTGGTTGATGGAAAGGGGAGAGTCTTTCCATGGCTGGTAGAGTTTGTCTTGTGAATTTTATCATTATTTCGGCTGCTGTGCATATCATGATGGTTTATAGATGGCCTAGGACTGTGTTAAATCGCATTGAAAGAGCTGTTAGGAATTTTATGTGGACTGTGAACCCATCCCAGCATAGCTAATTTTGTTTGAATTGGAAGCAGGTTTGTTCCCACTTGGAGGAAGGTGGGTTAGGTATCTGCTCTCTCAGAATTGCTAATGAGGCATATCTGATGAAGCTTTCTTGGGATATTTTGTGTGAAGACACGACTTTGTATATCTTTCGACATAGATGATTTCGACAAGGCATTGCACTCCAGTATCGTATTTTATCCTCTTTGAGAAGAGGATGTCTTCCTCACATTCGTAGTTTGCAGCAGAATGAGACTTGGGTTATTGGTCATGATTCCTCTGTCAGATTTTGGTTGGATAATTGGTTGGGCATTCCTATTGCTGATTGGTTAATATTCTTGTTGATATTAGACATTATTTTGATCAGAAGATACCTGACTACTACTATAATGGGAAATGGCACTTCAATATAGATTTTGCTCATGCTTTTCCTCATATATTCCTTGCTATCATCAGGATCAGGGTTTCCCAAAGTCAATCAGATCAGAGGTGTTTGAATCATTCTTCTTGTGGAAAAGTCACTTCTAAGTTGGCTTACGCTCATTTGAGAACTTTCTATCCTGCTGTGAGTTGGGGCTTATGGATATGGGGTTATTTTATACCTCCTAGGCGTTCCATGATTATTTGGAAAGCTATAAGGGGTATACTTACTCTTTGGGATGTGTTTTTGGAGAAGGGTTTTCATGGCTAATCCAGGTGTTATTTGTGTAGATGTGATTCTGAATCTATGGATCATCGTTTTATTACCTGTCCGGTTTCTTCAGTTGTTCTTCAGCACATTTTGGATGGGCTTCATTTTGGGGATAGGGTGCCACGTACTAATGGTTTCCTAGTACTTTTTTTGCACTCTATCACTATTCAGGAGAGCTCACTGATCATATCCTTATGGAGATATATGATTGTTACCTATGTTTGGTTGATTTGGGCTGTTCGTAATAATTTTAAGCTGATGGTTACTCTACTACGGAGGATGGGAAGTTGGTTGATAAGATTGCTCGTGCTTCTAACATTACTGCCTCGATTTTGGCTATTGCTCGTGAGATTAATAATTTTGCTGCTGGGCCATTGTACAATTTAGTTGATGACCTTAACACTCTACATTATTTTGGAGTTCGAGAAAATCCAAGGAAAGCCCCTAATATTATTCCTGTTAGGTGGGAGCCCCCTACCCATGGGTGGGTTAAGGTGAACACTGATGACCATGCTGATGGCGCGCCTGGTACCATTGCAGGGGCTGGAGTTTATAGAAATGGAAATAGTGACCATTTGGGAAGTTTCACTTGTGGGTTTGATCACGGTTTTACTTTTAAGGCTGAGCTTCACACTGCTCTTTTGGCCATTGAGTTGGCTTATGATAGAGGATTGCGTTATGTATGGTTAGAGACAGACTCTACATATGTGATCCATGTTCTTTCTTCTGACAATCTAAATATTTCTTAGAAATTTCTTCAGCAGTGGAGGTCTGTTAAGGAAATGGTTTCTTTGATGCAGTTTAGAGTCACTCACATTTATAGAGAAGGGAATGCTACAACTGATGCTATCTCAGATGTTGGTGGGCCCTTTGTCAGGCTGTTGGCGTTTGGATCTTTAGGCTAGCTTCAACCGTTAGGGCTTTATATAATTCTACTTGCAGCGGAAGTAAAAGAGCAGAATTACCTTTCACTGGGTTTGATGTAGAGGATGAACAGTGAACGACCTTCTGATCTTCTATTATATTTCTAAGCCTCTCCTTGACGTTGTGTGGGCAACGATCACCAAGGAGAACTCAATCTGCAGCTCCTCTCACTCTCACAATTTTTATTGTGAGTTGTGTTATGTGTTCGTTCTGCTACTGAGGTTTGCAATTTATAGACTACAACAGGGACCAGGAGGAGAAATTAGGGTTTGGGCCTCCCATTGGCTTAAGCATCCAAGTTTAGCCCAAAACTTATACTTAAGTCCAATAATAATAAATCATTCTACTAAAGAAATATTATTGCACTGCCACCCTAATCCCAAATTACGTTTATGGACTCTTTCTTATTATGAGACCGTTAATCTCTCTGTGTTTAAAATTCAATGACCATTAATTAATTAAGTCACTGACAACTCCATTAATTAATATATTTACCTTGAGTAGTACCACTCAACCTTATTATCATGTCGGAAAAATTCACCTGCAGGGTTAACATGATAATCCCTATGAGCTCCTCAAGTGGACATCGTCAACCAATTCCGTTAGGACACAGATTTCTTCTACAATTAACAGCACACCATAGAGACATCACCATTTCCTAACCATCGAGCATATTGATTTAACTAATAAATCTCACCCATTGATGAATTAAAGAAATAAATATTGGCTTACGTGTCGAGGTTATTGTATAGGGATTAAGAGTTCCATAATAATAGAGACTAAGTTCTATTATATAGTCAGTATAAACAGAACGATGTCAACGGCAGTCCTGCTCAATACACTCAAAGTGCACTAGTATAATTTTATAGTCAAGACAAACTAATGCCAAATCATACTATAACCATATCGATAGATAGTCCCCATCTAACTCGATTGTGAACATTTGTTTATACTTTATAAGAGCAAATAATATGATATTCTGTGTGACGCCGCACATCATATTATCTACAGTATAAAGTAAATGGACTTTTGCAACATCATTATTGCAAATGTTTGATCACATGATTCTCATTTCAAATATTATCAAAACATTGTTTATACAAAAAGTTAAACTTTAAGTATACAATCTAACACTGGCATCTTACAACTCTTCCTATTCTTCAGAGGCATATGTTGGAAGATATGAACTTCACTTACTACTCTTTTTGATGACCTCTTGCTAGACGATGAGATGTGAAGGGGTTTGCTCTCTGGAGGAGACATCGTCTGGATTTCCAGGTGGCTCCTCTCCTTGTACTTTTATCCCTTATTCTGATTTCTTTGGAATTCAAACATATTGTTGTTATGGCAATTTTCAGAAGTGGTTTTTCACAAGTGGCGGGAACATTGTGAGTGTTTGTATGCTATAGTGGCTTGTTTTGCTCTTCAAGGCCTCCCATAGGTCTAGGGTAGATGGTGAGTTTTATGACATCCTTTGGAAGGTGCTCTTTTGCTCTATATGGGTTTTTCCCACTGGGTTTTTCCATATAGAGGTTTTTAAAGAGGCCGTCCGTGGAGTGGTCAGCTCATTCATATGGTTTCTTCAGCCATGTATTCGACTGTTCAGGTATAGACCTCTTATTAGGGTGGGTCAGTTTGGTCGGGTAACAGGATCCCTCGCCTGTTCCCAGGTCTGTTGGGTAGCAGAATCCCTTGCCTGCTCCCACTCGTAATACGTCTTTTTGGTCTTCCTTGTACAATGTTGGTTCTCATTTTTAATATTATCTATTTTAGTGACTCAATGGCGCAAGCTTCCTAGCATTTTTATAGTCTGAAAAGATGTTATCCAAATATATCCTCATGTCTAATAACTAATTTGACCATAAAAATAGCAAAAACAAATGCTAACTTCAAGGAGTTCTTGACCTGGCTCAGGGAGTAGAATCAGCTCTGCACTTTGACTTTTTAGTGGCTCAATGGAGCAAGCTTCCTATCATTGTTATACTCGGAAAACAAGTTCTCTAACTATATTCGCATGTCTAATAACTAATTTGACAATAAAAATTACAAGAAAATGCACACTTCTAGGAGTTCTTAACCTGGCTTACGGAGTAGAATCTGCTATGTACTTTGACTTTTTAGTGACTCTATGCGCAAGCTTCCTTGCATTTTTATACTCTGAAAAAATGTTCTCCAACTATATTCTCATGTATAATAACTAATTTGACCATGAAAATGACAAGAAAATGCTCATTTCAAGGAGTTTTTGATCTGGCTCATAGAGTAGAATCAACTCTGCACTGTAAGTTTTTGGTGACTATACGGTGCAAGCTTCGTAGCAATTATATACTCTGAAAACATGTAATCCAACTATATTCGCATGTCCAATAACTAATTTTACCATAAAAATGACAAGAAAATGCTCACTTCAAGTACTTCTCGACCAGGCTCATAGAGTAGAATTTGCTATGCACTTAGAGTTTTTAGTGACTCAATGCCGCAAGCTTCTCAGCATTTTTATAGTCTGAAAAAAATTTTATCCAAATATATCCTCATGTCTAATAACTAATTTGACCATAAAAATGGCAAGAAAATGCTAACTTCAAGGAGTTCTTGACCTGACTCAAGGAGTAGAATCAGCTCTGCTCTTTGACTTTTTAGTGACTCTATGGAGCAAGCTTTCTAGCATTTTCCTACTCTAAAAACATGTTCTCCAATGATATTCGCATATCTAATAACTAATTTGACAATTAAAATTACAAGAAAATGCTCACTTCAAGGATTTTTTGACCTGGCTCACGGGGTAGAATCTGCTCTGCACTTTGACTTTTTAGTGACTCTATGGCGCAAGCTTCTTACCATTTTTATACTTTGAAAACATGTCCTCCAACTGTATTCTCATGTGTAAAAACTAATTTTACCATAAATATGGATATAAAATGCTTACTTTAGAAAGTTCTTTACTTGGTTCATAGAGTATGATCAGCTCTGCACTGTGAGTTTTTTAGTGACTCTCTGGTGCAAGCTTCGTAGCAGTTATATACTCTGAAAATATTTTATCCAACTATATTTACATGTCTAATAACTAATTTGATCATAAAAATGACAAGAAAATGCTCACTTCAAGTACTTCTTGACCTGGCTCACAAAGTATAATCAGCTATGCACTGTGAGTTTTTAGTGACTCAATAGTGCAAGCTTCCTAGCATTTTTACAGTCTGAAAACATATTCTCCACAAAAATGGCAAGAAAATGCTAACTTCAAGGAGTTTTGACCTAGCTCAGGGATCATAATCAGCTCTGCACTTTGACATTTTAGTGACTGTTTGGAGCAAGCTTCCTATCATTTTTATACTCTGATAACAAGTTTTCCAACTATATTCGCATGTCTAATAACAAATTTGACAATAAAAATTGCAGGAAAATGCACACCTCTACGAGTTCTTGACCTTGCTCATGGAATGGAATTTGCTCTGCACTTGGACTTTTTAGTGACTCTATTCGCAAGCTTCCTTGCATTTTTATACTCTGAAAACATGTTCTTCAACTATATTCTCATGTGTATAACTAATTTGACCATAAAAATGGCAAGAAAATGCTCACTTTAAGGAGTTCTTGACCTGGCTCATAAAGTAGAATGAACTCTGCACTGTGAGTTTTTAGTGACTCTATGGTGCAAGCTTTGTTTCAGTTATATACTCTGAAAACATGTTATCCAACTATATTAGCATTTCTAATAACAAATTTGACCATAAAAATGATAAGAATTTGACCACAAAAATGGCAAGAAAATGCTAACTTCAAGGAGTTCCTGACCTAGCTCAGTGAGTAGAATCAGCTTTGCACTTTGACTTTTTAGTAACCCTTTGGAGCAAGCTTTCTATCATTTTTATGCTCTGAAAACAAGTTCTCCAACTATATTCGCATGTCTAATAACTAATTTGACAATAAAAATTGCAAGAAAATGCACACTTCTAGGAGTTCTTGACTTGGCTCACAGAGTAAAATCTGCTCTGCACTTTGAATTTTTAGTGGCTATATGCGCAAACTTCCTTGCATTTTTATACTCTAAAAACATGTTCTCCAACTATATTCTGATGTTTAATAACAAATTAGACCACATAAATGGAAAGAAAATGCTAACTTCAAGGAGTTCTTGACTTGGCTCAAGGAGTAAAATCAGCTCTCCACTTTGATTTTTTAGTAACTCTATGGACCAAGCTTCCTAGCATTTTTATACTCTGAAAACATGTTCTCCAACTATATTTGCAAGTCTAATAACTAATTTGAAAATTAAAATTACATGAAAATGCTCACTTCTAGGATTTCTTGTCTTGGCTCAGAGAGTAGAATCTGCTCTGCACATTGACTTTTTAGTGACTCTATGGAGCAAGCTTCTTAGCATTTTTATACTCTAAAAACATGATCTCCAACTATATTCTCATGTGTGATAACTAATTTGACATAAATATGGCAAGAAAATGCTCACTTCAAAGAGTTAATGACCTGGATCATTGAGTATAATCAAATCTGCACTGGTGAGTTTTTTGTGACCCTATGGTTCAAGGTTCGTAATAGTTATATACTCTGAAAACATGTTATCCAACTATATTAGCATATCTAATAACTAATTTGACCATAAAAATGAAAAGAAAATGCTCACTTTAAGTACTTCTTCACCAGGCTCACAGAGTAGAATCAGCTATGCACTGTGAGTTTTTAGTGACTCAAAGGCGCAAGCTTCCTAGCATTTTTATAGTTTGAAAACATATTCTCCACATATATCATCATGTCTAATAACTAATTTGACCACAAAAATGGCAAGAAAATGCTAACTTCAAGAAGTTCTTGACTTGGCTCAGGGATCAGAATATGCTCTGCACTTTAACTTTTTAGTGACTCTTTTGAGCAAGCTTCCTATCATTTTTATACATTGAAAACAAGATCTCCAACTATATTCACATGTCTAATAATAAATTTGACAATAAAAATTGCAAGAAAATGCACACTTCTAGGAGTTCTTGACCTTGCTCATGGAGTAGTATATGCTCTGCACTTTGACTTTTTAGTGACTCTATTCGCAAGCTTCTTTGCATTTTTATACTCTGAAAACATGATCTTCAACTATATTCTCATGTGTAATAACTAATTTGACCATAAAAATGGCAAGAAAATGCTCACTTCAAGGAGTTCTGGACCAGGCTCACAGAGTAGAATCAGTTATGCACAGTGAGTTTTTAGTGACTCAATGGCGCAAGCTTCCTAGCATTTTTATAGTCTAAAAACATGTTCTCCACATATATCCTCATGTCTAATAACTAATTTGACCACAAAAATGGCAAGAAAAGGCTAACTTCAAGGAGTTCTTGACCTGGCTTAGGGATCAGAATCTGCTCTGCACTTTGACTTTTTAGTGACTCTTTGGAGCAAGCTTCCTATCAAATTTATTTATACTCTGAAACAAGTTCTCCAACTATATTCGCATGTTTAATAATAAATTTCATAATAAAAATTGGAGGAAAATGCACACCTCTAGGAGTTCTTGACCTTGCTCATGGAGTAGAATATGCTCTACACTTTAACTTTTTAGTGACTCTATTCGGAAGCTTTATTGCATTTTTATACTCTGAAAACATGTTCTTAAACTATGTTCTCATGTGTATAACTAATTTGACCATAAAACTGGCAAGAAAATGCTCACTTCAGGGAGTTCTTGACCTGGCTCATAATGTAGAATGAGCTCTGCACTGTGAGTTTTTAGTGACTCTATGGTGCAAGCTTTGTTGCAGTTATATGCTTTGAAAACATTTTATCCAACTATATTAGCATTTCTAATAACTAATTTGACCATAAAAATGACAAGAAAATGATCACTTCAAGTACTTCTTGACCGGGCTCACAAAGTAGAATCAGTTATGCACTGTGAGTTTTTAGTGACTCAATGGCGCAAGCTTCCAAGCATTTATATAGTCTAAAAACATGTTCTCCACATATATCCTCATGTCTAATAAATAATTCGACCACAAAAATGGCAAGATAATGCTAACTACAAGGAGTTCTTGACCTAGCTCAGTGAGTAGAATCAGCTCAGCACTTTGACTTTTTAGTAACTCTTTGGAGCAATCTTCCTATCATTTTTATATCTTAAAACAAGTTCTCCATCTATATTCGCATGTCTAATAACTAGTTTGACCATAAAAATGACAAGAAAATGCTAACTTCAAGTACTTCTTGACCAGGCTCACAGAGTAGAATCAACTATGCACTGTGAGTTTTTAGTGACTCAATGGCGCATGCTTCCAAGCATTTTTATAGTTTGAAAACGTACTCTCCACATATATCCTCATGTCTAATAACTAATTTGACTACAAAAATGGCAAGAAAATGCTAACTTCAAGGAGTTCTTGACCTGGCTCAGGGATCAGAATGTGCTCTACACTTTGACTTTTTAGTGACTCTTTGGAGCAAGCTTCCTATCATATTTATTTATACTCTGAAAACAAGTTCTCCAACTATATTCGCATGTCTAATAAAAAATTTGAAAATAAAAATTGGAAGAAAATACACACCTCTAGGTGTTCTTGACCTTGCTCATGGAGTAGAATATGCTCTGCACTTTGACTTTTTAGTGTCTCTATTCGCAAGCTTCCTTGCATTTTTATACTCTGAAAACATGTTCTTCAAGTATATTCTCTGCACTGTGAGTTTTTAGTGACTCTATGGTGCAAGCTTTGTAGCAGTTATATACTCTGAAAACATGTTATCCAACTATATTCGCATTTCTAATAACTAATTTGACCATAAAAATGAAAAGAAAATGCTCACTTCAAGTACTCATTGACCAGGCTCACAGAGTAGAATCAGCTATGCACTGTGAGTTTTTAGTGACTCAAAGGCGCAAGCTTCCTAGCATTTTTATAGTTTGAAAACATATTCTTCACATATATCCTCATGTCTAATAACTAATTTGACCACAAAAATTGAAAGAAAATGCTAACTTCAAGAAGTTCTTGACCTGGCTCAGGGATCAGAATATGCTCTGCACTTTAACTTTTTAGTGACTCTTTTGAGCAAGCTTCCTATCATTTTGATACACTGAAAACAAGTTCTCCAACTATATTCGCATGTCTAATAATAAATTTGACAATAAAAATTGCAAGAAAATGCACACTTCTAGGAGTTCTTGACCTTGCTCATGGAGTAGTATATGCTCTGCACTTTGACTTTTTAGTGACTCCATTCGCAAGCTTCTTTGCATTTTTATACTCTGAAAACATGATCTTCAACTATATTCTCACGTGTAATAACTAATTTGACCATAAAAATGGCAAGAAAATGCTCACTTCAAAGAGTTCTTGACCTGACTCATAAAGTAGAATGAGCTCTGCACTGTGAGTTTTTAGTGACTCTATGGTGCAAGCTTTGTAGCAGTTATATACTCTGAAAACATGTCATCCAACTATCTTAGCATTTCTAATAACTAATTTGACCATAAAAATGACAAGAAAATGATCACTTCAAGTACTTCTTGACCAGGCTCACAGAGTAGAATCAGTTATGCACTGTGAGTTTTTAGTGACTCAATGGCGCAAGCTTCCAAGCATTTTTATAGTCTAAAAACATGTTCTCCACATATATCCTCATGTCTAATAACTAATTTGACCACAAAAATGGCAAGAAAATGCTAACTACAAGGAGTTCTTGACCTAGCTCAGTGAGCAGAATCAGCTCTGCACTTTGACTTTTTAGTAACTCTTTGGAGCAAGCTTCCTATCATTTTTATACTCTGAAAACAAGTTCTTCAACTATATTCGCATGTCTAATAACTAATTTGACCATAAAAATGACAAGAAAATGCTCACTTCAAGTACTTCTTGACCAGGCTCATAGAGTAGAATCAACTATGCACTATGAGTTTTTATTGACTCAATGACGCATGCTTCCAAGCATTTTTGTAGTTTGAAAAAATACTCTCCACATATATCCTCATGTCTAATAACTAATTTGACCACAAAAATGACAAGAAAATGCTAACTTCAAGGAGTTCTTGACCTGGCTCAGGGATCAGAATCTGCTATGCACTTTGACTTTTTAGTGACTCTTTGAGCAAGCTTCCTATCATATTTATTTATACTCTGAAAACAAGTTCTCAAACTATATTCGCATGTTTAATAACACATTTGACAATAAAAATTGGAGGAAAATGCACACCTCTAGGAGTTCTTGACCTTGCTCATGGAGTAGATTATGCTCTGCACTTTGACTTTTTAGTGACTCTATTAGCAAGCTTCCTTGCATTTTTATACTCTAAAAACATGTTCTTCAAGTATATTCTCATGTGTAATAACTAATTTGACCATAAAAATGGCAAGAAAATGATCACTTCAAAGAGTTCTTGACTTGACTCATAAAGTAGAATGAGCTTTGCACTGTGAGTTTTTAGTGACTCTATGGTGCAAGCTTTGTAGCAGTTATATACTCTGAAAACATGTTATCCAACTATATTAGCATTTCTAATAACTAATTTGACCATAAAAATGACAAGAAAATGATCACTTCAAGTATTTCTTGACCAGGCTCACAGAGTAGAATCAGTTATGCACTGTGAGTTTTTAGTGACTCAATGGCGCAAGCTTCCAAGCATTTTTATAGTCTAAAAACATGTTCTCCACATATATCCTCATGTCTAATAACTAATTTGACCACAAAAATGGCAAGAAAATGCTAACTACAAGGAGTTCTTGACCTAGCTCAGTGAGCAGAATCAGCTCTGCACTTTGACTTTTTAGTAACTCTTTGGAGCAAGCTTCCTATCATTTTTATACTCTGAAAACAAGTTCTTCAACTATATTCGCATGTCTAATAACTAATTTGACCATAAAAATGACAAGAAAATGCTCACTTCAAGTACTTTTTGACCAGGCTCACAGAGTAGAATCAACTATGCACTGTGAGTTTTTATTGACTCAATGACGCATGCTTCCTAGCATTTTTGTAGTTTGAAAAAATACTCTCCACATATATCCTCATGTCTAATAACTAATTTGACCACAAAAATGACAAGAAAATGCTAACTTCAAGGAGTTCTTGACCTGGCTCAGGGATCAGAATCTGCTATGCACTTTGACTTTTTAGTGACTCTTTGGAGCAAGCTTCCTATCATATTTATTTATACTCTGAAAACAAGTTCTCAAACTATATTCGCATGTTTAATAACACATTTGACAATAAAAATTGGAGGAAAATGCACACCTCTAGGAGTTCTTGACCTTGCTCATAGAGTAGAATATGCTCTACACTTTAACTTTTTAGTGACTCTATTCGCAAGCTTTCTTGCATTTTAATACTCTGAAAACATTTTCTTCAACTATATTCTCATGTGTATAACTAATTTGACCATAAAAATGGAAAGAAAATGCTCATTTCCAGGAATTCTTGACCTGGCTCATAAAGTAGAATGAGCTCTGCACTGTGAGTTTTTAGTGACTTTATGGTGCAAGCTTTGTGGCAGTTATATACTCTGAAAACATGTTATCCAACTATATTAGCATTTCTAATAACTAATTTGACCATAAAAATGACAAGAAAATGATCACTTCAAGTACTTCTTGACCAGCCTTACAGAGTAGAATTAGTTATGCACTGTGAGTTTTTAGTGACTTAATGGCGCAACTTCCAAGAACTTTTATAGTCTAAAAACATGTTCTCCACACATATCCTCAAGTCTAATAACTAATTTGACCACAAAAGTGGCAAGAAAATGCTAACTACAAGGAGTTCTTGACCTAGCTCAGTGAGTAGAATCAGCTCTGCACTTTGACTTTTTAGTAACTCTTTGGAGCAAGCTTCCTATTATTTTTATACTCTGAAAACAAGTTCTCCAACTATATTCGCATGTCTAATAACTAATTTGACCATAAAAATGACAAGAAAATGCTCACTTCAAGTACTTCTTGACCAGGCTCACAGAGTAGAATCAACTATGCACTGTGAGTTTTTAGTGACTCAATGGCGCATGCTTCCTAGCATTTTTATAGTTTGAAAACATACTCTCCACATATATCCTCATGTCTAATAACTAATTTGACCACAAAAATGGCATGAAAATGCTAACTTCAAGGAGTTCTTGACCTGGCTCAGGGATCAGAATCTGCTCTGCACTTTGACTTTTTAGTGACTCTTTGGAGCATGCTTCCTATCATATTTATTTATACTCTGAAAACAAGTTCTCCAACTATATTCGCATGTGCAATAACAAATTTGACAATAAAAATTGGAGGAAAATACACACCTCTTGGTGTTCTTGACCTTGCTCATGGAGTAGATTATGCTCTGCACTTTGACTTTTTAGTGACTCTATTAGCAAGTTTCCTTGCATTTTTATTCTCTGAAAACATGTTATCCAACTATATTAGCATTTCTAATAACTAATTTGACCATAAAAATGACAAGAAAATGATCACTTCAAGTACTTCTTGACCAGGCTCACAGAGTAGAATCAGTTATGCACTCAATGGTGCAAGCTTCCAAGCATTTTTATAGTCTAAAAACATGTTCTCCACATATATCCTCATGTCTAATAACTAATTTGACCACAAAAATGGCAAGAAAATGCTAACTTCAAGGAGTTCTTGACCTAGCTCAGTGAGTAGAATCAGCTTTGCACTTTGACTTTTTAGTAACCCTTTGGAGCAAGCTTCCTATCATTTTTATGCTCTGAAAACATGTTCTCCAACTATATTCGCATGTCTAATAACTAATTTGACAATAAAAATTGCAAGAAAATGCACACTTCTAGAAGTTATTGACTTGGCTGACGGAGTAAAATCTGCTCTGCACTTTGAATTTTTAGTGGCTATATGCGCAAACTTCCTTGCATTTTTATACTCTGAAAACATATTCTCCAACTATATTCTCATGTTTAATAACTAATTAGACCACATAAATGGAAAGAAAATGCTAACTTCAAGGAGTTCTTGACCTAGCTCAAGGAGTAAAATCTGCTCTGCACTTTGAGTTTTTAGTAACTCTATGTACCAAGCTTCCTAGCATTTTTATACTCTGAAAACATGTTCTCCTACTATATTTGCAAGTCTAATAACTAATTTGAAAATTAAAATTACATGAAAATGCTCACTTCTAGGATTTCTTGACTTGGCTAACAGAGTAGAATTTGCTCTGCACTTTAACTTTTTAGTGACTCTATGGAGCAAGCTTCTTAGCATTTTTATACTCTGAAAACATGATCTCCAACTATATTCTCATGTGTGATAACTAATTTGACCATAAATATGGCAAGAAAATGCTCACTTCAAAGAGTTAATGACCTGGATCATTGAGTATAATCAGATCTGCACTGGTGAGTTTTTTGTGACCCTATGGTGCAAGGTTCGTAGTAGTTATATACTCTGAAAACATGTTATCCAACTATATTCGCATATCTAATAACTAATTTGCCATAAAAATGAAAAGAAAATGCTCACTTCAAGTACTCATTGACCAGGCTCACAGAGTAGAATCAGCTATGCACTGTGAGTTTTTAGTGACTCAAAGGCGCAAGCTTCCTAGCATTTTTATAGTTTGAAAACATATTCTTCACATATATCCTCATGTCTAATAACTAATTTGACCACAAAAATGGAAAGAAAATGCTAACTTCAAGAAGTTCTTGACCTGGCTCAGGGATCAGAATATGCTCTGCACTTTAACTTTTTAGTGACTCTTTTGAGCAAGCTTCCTATCATTTTGATACACTGAAAACAAGTTCTCCAACTATATTCGCATGTCTAATAATAAATTTGACAATAAAAATTGCAAGAAAATGCACACTTCTAGGAGTTCTTGACCTTGCTCATGGAGTAGTATATGCTCTGCACTTTGACTTTTTAGTGACTCCATTCGCAAGCTTCTTTGCATTTTTATACTCTGAAAACATGATCTTCAACTATATTCTCACGTGTAATAACTAATTTGACCATAAAAATTGCAAGAAAATGCTCACTTCAAGGAGTTCTTGACCTGGCTCATAAAGTAGAATGAGCTCTGCATTGTGAGTTTTTAGTGACTCTATGGTGCAACCTTTGTAGCAGTTATACACTCTGAAAACATGTTATCCAACTATATTAGCATTTCTAATAACTAATTTGACCATAAAAATGACAAGAAAATGATCACTTCAAGTATTTCTTGACCAGGCTCACAGAGTAGAATCAGTTATGCACTGTGAGTTTTTAGTGACTCAATGGCGCAAGCTTCCTAGCATTTTTATAGTTAAAAAACATGTTCTCCACATATATCCTCATGTCTAATAACTAATTTGACCACAAAAATGGCATGAAAATGCTAACTTCAAGGAGTTCTTGACCTGGCTCAGGGATCAGAATCTACTCTGCACTTTGACTTTTTAGTGACTCTTTGGAGCAAGCTTCCTATCATATTTATTTATACTCGGAAAACAAGTTCTCCAACTATATTCGCATGTTCAATAACAAATTTGACAATAAAAATTGGAGGAAAATACACACCTCTAGGTGTTCTTGACCTTGCTCGTGGAGTAGATTATACTCTGCACTTTGACTTTTTACTGACTCTATTAGCAAGCTTCCTTGCATTTTTATACTCTGAATACATGTTCTTCAAGTATATTCTCATGTGTAATAACTAATTTGACCATAAAAATGACAAGAAAATGATCACTTCAAAGAGTTCTTGACTTGACTCATAAAGTAGAATGAGCTTTGCACTGTGAGTTTTTAGTGACTCTATGGTGCAAGCTTTGTAGCAGTTATATACTCTGAAAACATGTTATCCAACTATATTAGCATTTCTAATAACTAATTTTACCATAAAAATGACAAGAAAATGATCACTTCAAGTATTTCTTGACTAGGCTCACAGAGTAGAATCAGTTATGCACTGTGAGTTTTTAGTGACTCAATGGCGCAAGCTTCCAAGCATTTTTATAGTCTAAAAACATGTTCTCCACATATATCCTCATGTCTAATAACTAATTTGACCCCAAAAATGGCAAGAAAATGCTAACTACAAGGAGTTCTTGACCTAGCTCAGTGAGCAGAATCAGCTCTGCACTTTGACTTTTTAGTAACTCTTTGGAGCAAGCTTCCTATCATTTTTATACTCTGAAAACAAGTTCTTCAACTATATTCCCATGTCTAATAACTAATTTGACCATAAAAATGACAAGAAAATGCTCACTTCAAGTACTTTTTGACCAGGCTCACAGAGTAGAATCAACTATGCACTGTGAGTTTTTATTGACTCAATGACGCATGCTTCCTAGCATTTTTGTAGTTTGAAAAAATACTCTCCACATATATCCTCATATCTAATAACTAATTTGACCACAAAAATGACAAGAAAATGCTAACTTCAAGGAGTTCTTGACCTGGCTCAGGGATCAGAATCTACTATGCACTTTGACTTTTTAGTGACTCTTTGGAGCAAGCTTCCTATCATATTTATTTATACTCTGAAAACAAGTTCTCAAACTATATTAGCATGTTTAATAACACATTTGACAATAAAAATTGGAGGAAAATGCACACCTCTAGGAGTTCTTGACCTTGCTCATAGAGTAGAATATGCTCTACACTTTAACTTTTTAGTGACTCTATTCGCAAGCTTTCTTACATTTTAATACTCTGAAAACATTTTCTTCAACTATATTCTCATGTGTATAACTAATTTGACCATAAAAATGGCAAGAAAATGCTCATTTCCAGGAATTCTTGACCTGGCTCATAAAGTAGAATGAGCTCTGCACTGTGAGTTTTTAGTGACTTTATGGTGCAAGCTTTGTGGCAGTTATATACTCTGAAAACATGTTATCCAACTATATTAGCATTTCTAATAACTAATTTGACCATAAAAATGACAAGAAAATGATCACTTCAAGTACTTCTTGACCAGGCTTACAGAGTAGAATCAGTTATGCACTGTGAGTTTTTAGTGACTTAACGGCGCAACTTCCAAGAACTTTTATAGTCTAAAAACATGTTCTCCACACATATCCTCAAGTCTAATAACTAATTTGACCACAAAAGTGGCAAGAAAATGCTAACTACAAGGAGTTCTTGATCTAGCTCAGTGAGTAGAATCAGCTCTGCACTTTGACTTTTTAGTAACTCTTTGGAGCAAGCTTCCTATTATTTTTATACTCTGAAAACAAGTTCTCCAACTATATTCGCATGTCTAATAACTAATTTGACCATAAAAATGACAAGAAAATGCTCACTTCAAGTACTTCTTGACCAGGCTCACAGAGTAGAATCAACTATGCACTGTGAGTTTTTAGTGACTCAATGGTGCAAGCTTCCAAGCATTTTTATAGTCTAAAAACATGTTCTCCACATATATCCTCATGTCTAATAACTAATTTGACCACAAAAATGGCAAGAAAATGCTAACTTCAAGGAGTTCTTGACCTAGCTCAGTGAGTAGAATCAGCTTTGCACTTTGACTTTTTAGTAACCCTTTGGAGCAAGCTTCCAATCATTTTTATGCTCTGAAAACATGTTCTCCAACTATATTCGCATGTCTAATAACTAATTTGACAATAAAAATTGCAAGAAAATGCACATTTCTAGAAGTTATTGACTTGGCTCAAGGAGTAAAATCTGCTCAGCACTTTGAATTTTTAGTGGCTATATGCGCAAACTTCCTTGCATTTTTATACTCTGAAAACATATTCTCCAACTATATTCTCATGTTTAATAACTAATTAGACCACATAAATGGAAAGAAAATGCTAACTTCAAGGAGTTCTTGACCTGGCTCAAGGATTAAAATCAGCTCTGCACTTTGAGTTTTTAGTAACTCTATGGACCAAGCTTTCTAGCATTTTTATACTCTGAAAACATGTTCTCCAACTATATTTGCAAGTCTAATAACTAATTTGAAAATTAAAATTACATGAAAATGCTCACTTCTAGGATTTTTTGACTTGGCTAACAGAGTAGAATTTGCTCTGCACTTTAAGTTTTTAGTGACTCTATGGAGCAAGCTTCTTAGCATTTTTATACTCTGAAAACATGATCTCCAACTATATTATCATGTGTGATAACTAATTTGACCATAAATATGGCAAGAAAATGCTCACTTCAAAGAGTTAATGACCTGGATCATTGAGTATAATCAGATCTGCACTGGTGAGTTTTTTGTGACTCTATGGTGCAAGGTTCGTAGTAGTTATATACTCTAAAAACATGTTATCCAACTATATTCGCATATCTAATAACTAATTTGCCATAAAAATGAAAAGAAAATGCTCACTTCAAGTACTCATTGACCAGGCTCACAGAGTAGAATCAGCTATGCACTGTGAGTTTTTAGTGACTCAAAGGCGCAAGCTTCCTAGCATTTTTATAGTTTGAAAACATATTCTTCACATATATCCTCATGTCTAATAACTAATTTGACCACAAAAATGGAAAGAAAATGCTAACTTCAAGAAGTTCTTGACCTGGCTCAGGGATCAGAATATGCTCTGCACTTTAACTTTTTAGTGACTCTTTTGAGCAAGCTTCCTATCATTTTGATACACTGAAAACAAGTTCTCCAACTATATTCGCATGTCTAATAATAAATTTGTCAATAAAAATTGCAAGAAAATGCACACTTCTAGGAGTTCTTGACCTTGCTCATGGAGTAGTATATGCTCTGCACTTTGACTTTTTAGTGACTCTATTCGCAAGCTTCTTTGCATTTTTATACTCTGAAAACATGATCTTCAACTATATTCTCACGTGTAATAACTAATTTGACCATAAAAATTGCAAGAAAATGCTCACTTCAAGGAGTTCTTGACCTGACTCATAAAGTAGAATGAGCTCTGCATTGTGAGTTTTTAGTGACTCTATGGTGCAACCTTTGTAGCAGTTATACACTCTGAAAACATGTTATCCAACTATATTAGCATTTCTAATAACTAATTTGACCATAAAAATGACAAGAAAATGATCACTTCAAGTATTTCTTGACCAGGCTCACAGAGTAGAATCAGTTATGCACTGTGAGTTTTTAGTGACTCAATGGCGCAAGCTTCCTAGCATTTTTATAGTTAAAAAACATGTTCTCCACATATATCCTCATGTCTAATAACTAATTTGACCACAAAAATGGCATGAAAATGCTAACTTCAAGGAGTTCTTGACCTGGCTCAGGGATCAGAATCTGCTCTGCACTTTGACTTTTTAGTGACTCTTTGGAGCAAGCTTCCTATCATATTTATTTATACTCTGAAAACAAGTTCTCCAACTATATTCGCATGTGCAATAACAAATTTGACAATAAAAATTGGAGGAGAATACACACCTCTAGGTGTTCTTGACCTTGCTCATGGAGTAGATTATGCTCTGCACTTTGACTTTTTAGTGACTCTATTAGCAAGCTTTCTTGCATTTTAATACTCTGAAAACATGTTCTTCAAGTATATTCTCATGTGTAATAACTAATTTGACCATAAAAATGGCAAGAAAATGATCACTTCAAAGAGTTCTTGACCTGACTCATAAAGTAGAATGAGCTTTGCACTGTGAGTTTTTGGTGACTCTATGGTGCAAGCTTTGTAGCAGTTATATACTCTGAAAACATGTTATCCAACTATATTAGCATTTCTAATAACTAATTTGACCATAAAAATGACAAGAAAATGATCACTTCAAGTATTTCTTGACCAGACTCACAGAGTAGAATCAGTTATGCACTGTGAGTTTTTAGTGACTCAATGGCGCAAGCTTCCCAGCATTTTTATAGTCTAAAAACATGTTCTCCACATATATCCTCATGTCTAATAACTAATTTGATCACAAAAATGGCAAGAAAATGCTAACTACAAGGAGTTCTTGACCTAGCTCAGTGAGCAGAATCAGCTCTGCACTTTGACTTTTTAGTAACTCTTTGGAGCAAGCTTCCTATCATTTTTATACTCTGAAAACAAGTTCTTCAACTATATTCGCATGTCTAATAACTAATTTGACCATAAAAATGACAAGAAAATGCTCACTTCAAGTACTTTTTGACCAGGCTCATAGAGTAGAATCAACTATGCACTGTGCGTTTTTATTGACTCAATGACGCATGCTTCCTAGCATTTTTGTAGTTTGAAAAAATACTCTCCACATATATCCTCATGTCTAATAACTAATTTGACCACAAAAATGACAAGAAAATGCTAACTTCAAGGAGTTCTTGACCTGGCTCAGGGATCAGAATCTGCTATGCACTTTGACTTTTTAGTGACTCTTTGGAGCAAGCTTCCTATCATATTTATTTATACTCTGAAAACAAGTTCTCAAACTATATTCGCATGTTTAATAAAACATTTGACAATAAAAATTGGAGGAAAATGCACACCTCTAGGAGTTCTTGACCTTGCTCATAGAGTAGAATATGCTCTACACTTTAACTTTTTAGTGACTCTATTCGCAAGCTTTCTTGCATTTTTATACTCTGAAAACATTTTCTTCAACTATATTCTCATGTGTATAACTAATTTGACCATAAAAATGGCAAGAAAATGCTCATTTCCAGGAATTCTTGACCTGGCTCATAAAGTAGAATGAGCTCTGCACTGTGAGTTTTTAGTGACTTTATGGTGCAAGCTTTGTAGCAGTTATATACTCTGAAAACATGTTATCCAACTATATTAGCATTTCTAATAACTAATTTGACCATAAAAATGACAAGAAAATGATCACTTCAAGTACTTCTTGACCAAGCTTACAGAGTAGAATCAGTTATGCACTGTGAGTTTTTAGTGACTTAACGGCGCAACTTCCAAGAACTTTTATAGTCTAAAAACATGTTCTCTACACATATCCTCAAGTCTAATAACTAATTTGACCACAAAAGTGGCAAGAAAATGCTAACTACAAGGAGTTCTTGACCTAGCTCAGTGAGTAGAATCAGCTCTGCACTTTGACTTTTTAGTAACTCTTTGGAGCAAGCTTCCTATTATTTTTATACTCTGAAAACTAGTTCTCCAACTATATTCGCATGTCTAATAACTAATTTGACCATAAAAATGACAAGAAAATGCTCACTTCAAGTACTTCTTGACCAGGCTCACAGAGTAGAATCAACTATGCACTGTGAGTTTTTAGTGACTCAATGGCGCATGCTTCCTAGCATTTTTATAGTTTGAAAACATACTCTCCACATATATCCTCATGTCTAATAACTAATTTGACCACAAAAATGGCATGAAAATGCTAACTTCAAGGAGTTCTTGACCTGGCTCAGGGATCAGAATCTGCTCTGCACTTTGACTTTTTAGTGACTCTTTGGAGCAAGCTTCCTATCATATTTATTTATACTCTGAAAACAAGTTCTCCAACTATATTCGCATGTGCATTAACAAATTTGACAATAAAAATTGGAGGAAAATACACACCTCTAGGTGTTCTTGACCTTGCTCATGGAGTAGATTATGCTCTGCACTTTGACTTTTTAGTGACTCTATTAGCAAGCTTCCTTGCATTTTTATACTCTGAAAACATGTTCTTCAACTATATTCTCATGTGTATAACTAATTTGACCATAAAAATGGCAAGAAAATGCTCACTTTAAGGAGTTCTTGACCTGGCTCATAAAATAGAATGACCTCTGCACTGTGAGTTTTTAGTGACTCTATGGTGCAAGCTTTGTAGCAGTTATATACTCTGAAAACATGTTATCCAACTATATTCGCATTTCTAATAACTAATTTGACCATAAAAATGACAAGAAAATGATCACTTCAAGTACTTCTTGACCAGGCTCACAGAGTAGAATCAGTTATGCACTGTGAGTTTTTAGTGACTCAATGGTGCAAGCTTCCAAGCATTTTTATAGTCTAAAAACATGTTCTCCACATATATCCTCATGTCTAATAACTAATTTGACCACAAAAATGGCAAGAAAATGCTAACTTCAAGGAGTTCTTGACCTAGCTCAGTGAGTAGAATCAGCTTTGCACTTTGACTTTTTAGTAACCCTTTTGAGCAAGCTTCCTATCATTTTTATGCTCTGAAAACATGTTCTCCAACTATATTCGCATGTCTAATAACTAATTTGACAATAAAAATTGCAAGAAAATGCACACTTCTAGAAGTTATTGACTTGGCTCACGGAGCAAAATCTGCTCAGCACTTTGAATTTTTAGTGGCTATATGCGCAAACTTCCTTGCATTTTTATACTCTGAAAACATATTCTCCAACTATATTCTCATGTTTAATAACTAATTAGACCACATAAATGGAAAGAAAATGCTAACTTCAAGGAGTTCTTGACCTGGCTCAAGGAGTAAAATCAGATCTGCACTTTGAGTTTTTAGTAACTCTATGGAGCAAGCTTCTTAGCATTTTTATACTCTGAAAACATGATCTCCAACTATATTATCATGTGTGATAACTAATTTGACCATAAATATGGCAAGAAAATGCTCACTTCAAAGAGTTAATGACCTGGATCATTGAGTATAATCAGATCTGCAATGGTGAGTTTTTTGTGACCCTATGGTGCAAGGTTCGTAGTAGTTATATACTCTGAAAACATGTTATCCAACTATATTCGCATATCTAATAACTAATTTGCCATAAAAATGAAAAGAAAATGCTCACTTCAAGTACTCATTGACCAGGCTCACAGAGTAGAATCAGCTATGCACTGTGAGTTTTTAGTGACTCAAAGGCGCAAGCTTCCTAGCATTTTTATAGTTTGAAAACATATTCTTCACATATATCCTCATGTCTAATAACTAATTTGACCACAAAAATGGAAAGAAAATGCTAACTTCAAGAAGTTCTTGACCTGGCTCAGGGATCAGAATATGCTCTGCACTTTAACTTTTTAGTGACTCTTTTGAGCAAGCTTCCTATCATTTTGATACACTGAAAACAAGTTCTCCAACTATATTCGCATGTCTAATAATAAATTTGACAATAACTATTGCAAGAAAATGCACACTTCTAGGAGTTCTTGACCTTGCTCATGGAGTAGTATATGCTCTGCACTTTGACTTTTTAGTGACTCTATTCGCAAGCTTCTTTGCATTTTTATACTCTGAAAACATGATCTTCAACTATATTCTCACGTGTAATAACTAATTTGACCATAAAAATTGCAAGAAAATGCTCACTTCAAGGAGTTCTTGACCTGGCTCATAAAGTAGAATGAGCTCTGCATTGTGAGTTTTTAGTGACTCTATGGTGCAACCTTTGTAGCAGTTATATACTCTGAAAACATGTTATCCAACTATATTAGCATTTCTAATAACTAATTTAACCATAAAAATGACAAGAAAATGATCACTTCAAGTATTTCTTGACCAGGCTCACAGAGTAGAATCAATTATGCACTGTGAGTTTTTAGTGACTCAATGGCGCAAGCTTCCTAGCATTTTTATAGTTAAAAAACATGTTCTCCACATATATCCTCATGTCTAATAACTAATTTGACCACAAAAATGGCAAGAAAAGGCTAACTTCAAGGATTTCTTGACCAGGCTCAGAGATTAAAATCTGCTCAGCACTTTGACTTTTTAGTGACTCTTTAGAGCAAGCTTCCTATCATATTTATTTATACTCTGAAAAAAAGTTATCCAACTATATTCGCATGTTTAATAACAAATTTGACATTAAAAATTGGAGGAAAATGCACACCTCTAGGAGTTCTTGACCTTGCTCATGAAGTAGAATATGCTCTGCACTTTGACTTTTTAGTGTCTCTATTCGCAAGCTTCCTTACATTTTTATACTCTGAAAACATGTTCTTCATCTATATTCTCATGTGTAATAACTAATTTGACCATAAAAATGACAAGAAAATGCTCACTTCAAGGAGTTCTTGACCTGACTCATAAAGTAAAATGAGCTCTGCACTGTGAGTTTTTAGTGACTCTATGGTGCAAGCTTTGTAGCAGTTATATAATCTGAAAACATGTTATACAACTATATTAGCATTTCTAATAACTAGTTTGACCATAAAAATGACAAGAAAATGCTCACTTCAAGTACTTCTTGACCAGGATCACAGAGTAGAATCAGTTATGCACTGTGAGTTTTTAATGACTCAATGGTGAAAGCTTCCAAGCATTTTTATAGTCTAAAAACATGTTCTCTACATATATCCACATGTCTAATAACTAATTTGACCAGAAAATGGCAAGAAAATGTTAACTTCAATGAGTTCTTGACCAAGCTCAGTGAGTAGAATCAGCTCTGCACTTTGACTTTTTAGTAACTCTTTGGAGCAAGCTTCGT
>JAHCLQ010000373.1:0-56435 GCA_023678885.1 Pogostemon cablin
CTCATGTCTAATAACTAATTTGACCACAAAAATGGCAAGAAAATGCTAACTACAAGGAGTTCTTGACCTAGCTCAGTGAGTAGAATCAGCTCTGCACTTTGACTTTTTAGTGACTCTTTGGAGCAAGCTTCCTATCATTTTTATACTCTGAAAACAAGTTCTCCAACTATATTCGCATGTCTAATAACTAATTTGACCATAAAAATGACAAGAAAATGCTCACTTCAAGTACTTCTTGACCAGGCTCACAGAGTAGAATCAACTATGCACTGTGAGTTTTTAGTGACTCAATGGCGCATGCTTCCTAGCATTTTTATAGTTTAAAACATATTCTCCACATATATCCTCATGTCTAATAACTAATTTGACCACAAAAATGGCAAGAAAATGCTAACTTCAAGGAGTTCTTGACCTGGCTCAGGAATCAGAATCAGCTCTGCACTTTGACTTTTTAGTGACTCTTTGAGCAAGCTTCCTATCATATTATACTATACTCTGAAAACAAGTTCTCCAACTATATTCGCATGTCTAATAACAAATTTGACAATAAAAATTGGAAGAAAATGCACACCTCTAGAGTTCTTGACCTTGCTCATGGAGTAGAATATGCTCTGCACTTTGACTTTTTAGTGTCTCTATTCGCAAGCTTCCTTGCATTTTTATACTCTGAAAACATGTTCTTCAACTATATTCTCATGTGTAATAACTAATTTGACCATAAAAATGGCAAGAAAATGCTCACTTCAAGGAGTTCTTGACCTGGCTCATAAAGTAGAATGAGCTCTGCACTGTGAGTTTTTAGTGACTCTATGGTGCAAGCTTTGTAGCAGTTATATACTCTGAAAACATGTTATCCAACTATATTAGCATTTCTAATAACTAATTTGACCATAAAAATGACAAGAAAATGATCACTTCAAGTACTTCTTGACCAGGCTCACAGAGTAGAATCAGTTATGCACTGTGAGTTTTTAGTGACTCAATGGCGCAAGCTTCCAAGCATTTTTGTCGTCTAAAAACATGTTCTCCACATATATCCTCATGTCTAATAACTAATTTGACCACAAAAATGGCAAGAAAATGCTAAATACAAGGAGTTCTTGACCTAGCTCAGTGAGTAGAATCAGCTCTGCACTTTGACTTTTTAGTAACTCTTTGGAGCAAGCTTCCTATCATTTTTATACTCTGAAAACAAGTTCTCCAACTATATTCGCATGTCTAATAACTAATTTGACCATAAAAATGACAAGAAAATGCTCACTTCAAGTACTTCTTGACCAGGCTCACAGAGTAGAATCAACTATGCACTGTGAGTTTTTAGTGACTCAATGGCGCATGCTTCCTAGCATTTTTATAGTTTGAAAACATACTCTCCACATATATCCTCATGTCTAATAACTAATTTGACCACAAAAATGGCAAGAAAATGCTAACTTCAAGGAGTTCTTGACCTGGCTCAGGGATCAGAATCTGCTCTGCACTTTGACTTTTTAGTGACTCTTTGGAGCAAGCTTCCTATCATATTTATTTATACTCTGAAAACAAGTTCTCCAACTATATTCGCATGTCTAATAACAAATTTGACAATAAAATTGTGGAAAATGCACACCTCTAGGTGTTCTTGACCTTGCTCATGGAGTAGAATATGCTCTGCACTTTGACTTTTTAGTGACTCTATTCGCAAGCTTCCTTGCATTTTTATACTCTGAAAACATGTTCTTCAACTATATTCTCATGTGTAATAACTAATTTGACCATAAAAATGGCAAGAAAATGCTCACTTCAAGGAGTTCTTGACCTGGCTCATAAAGTAGAATGAGCTCTGCACTGTGAGTTTTTAGTGACTCTATGGTGCAAGCTTTGTAGCAGTTATATACTCTGAAAACATGTTATCCAACTATATTAGCATTTCTAATAACTAATTTGACCATAAAAATGACAAGAAAATGATCACTTCAAGTACTTCTTGACCAGGCTCACAGAGTAGAATCAGTTATGCACTGTGAGTTTTTAGTGACTCAATGGCGCAAGCTTCCAAGCACTTTTTATAGTCTAAAAAATGTTCTCCACATATATCCTCATGTCTAATAACTAATTTGACCACAAAAATGGCAAGAAAATGCTAACTACAAGGAGTTCTTGACCTAGCTCAGTGAGTAGAATCAGCTCTGCACTTTGACTTTTTAGTAACTCTTTGGAGCAAGCTTCCTATCATTTTTATACTCTGAAAACAAGTTCTCCAACTATATTCGCATGTCTAATAACTAATTTGACCATAAAAATGACAAGAAAATGCTCACTTCAAGTACTTCTTGACCAGGCTCACAGAGTAGAATCAACTATGCACTGTGAGTTTTTAGTGACTCAATGCGCATGCTTCCTAGCATTTTTATAGTTTGAAAACATACTCTCCACATATATCCTCATGTCTAATAACTAATTTGACCACAAAAATGGCAAGAAAATGCTAACTTCAAGGAGTTCTTGACCTGGCTCAGGGATCAGAATCTGCTCTGCACTTTGACTTTTTAGTGACTCTTTGGAGCAAGCTTCCTATCATATTTATTTATACTCTGAAAAAAAGTTCTCCAACTATATTCGCATGTCTAATAACAAATTTGACAATAAAAATGGAAGAAAATACACATCTAAAGGTGTTCTTGACCTTGCTCATGGAGTAGAATATGCTCTGCACTTTGACTTTTTAGTGTCTCTATTCGCAAGCTTCCTTGCATTTTTATACTCTGAAAACATGTTCTTCAACTATATTCTCATGTGTAATAACTAATTTGACCATAAAAATGGCAAGAAAGTTCTTGACCTGGCTCATAAAGTAGAATGAGCTCTGCACTGTGAGTTTTTAGTGACTCTATGGTGCAAGCTTTGTAGCAGTTATATACTCTGAAAACATGTTATCCAACTATATTAGCATTTCTAATAACTAATTTGACCATAAAAATGACAAGAAAATGATCACTTCAAGTACTTCTTGACCAGGCTCACAGAGTAGAATCAGTTATGCACTGTGAGTTTTTAGTGACTCAATGGCGCAAGCTTCCAAGCATTTTTATAGTCTAAAAACATGTTCTCCACATATATCCTCATGTCTAATAACTAATTTGACCACAAAAATGGCAAGAAAATGCTAACTACAAGGAGTTCTTGACCTAGCTCAGTGAGTAGAATCAGCTCTGCACTTTGACTTTTTAGTAACTCTTTGGAGCAAGCTTCCTATCATTTTTATACTCTGAAAACAAGTTCTCCAACTATATTCGCATGTCTAATAACTAATTTGACCATAAAAATGACAAGAAAATGCTCACTTCAAGTACTTCTTGACCAGGCTCACAGAGTAGAATCAACTATGCACTGTGAGTTTTTAGTGACTCAATGGCGCATGCTTCCTAGCATTTTTATAGTTTGAAAACATACTCTCCACATATATCCTCATGTCTAATAACTAATTTGACCACAAAAATGGCAAGAAAATGCTAACTTCAAGGAGTTCTTGACCTGGCTCAGGGATCAGAATCAGCTCTGCACTTTGACTTTTTAGTGACTCTTTGGAGCAAGCTTCCTATCATATTTATTTATACTCTGAAAACAAGTTCTCCAACTATATTCGCATGTCTAATAACAAATTTGACAATAAAAATTGGAGGAAAAACACACCTCTAGGTTCTTGACCTTGCTCATGGAGTAGAATATGCTCTGCACTTTGACTTTTTAGTGACTCTATTCGCAAGCTTCCTTGCATTTTTATACTCTGAAAACATGTTCTTCAACTATATTCTCATGTGTAATAACTAATTTGACCATAAAAATGGCAAGAAAATGCTCACTTCAAGGAGTTCTTGACCTGACTCATAAAGTAGAATGAGCTCTGCACTGTGAGTTTTTAGTGACTCTATGGTGCAAGCTTTGTAGCAGTTATATACTCTGAAAACATGTTATCCAACTATATTAGCATTTCTAATAACTAATTTGACCATAAAAATGACAAGAAAATGATCACTTCAAGTACTTCTTGACCAGGCTCACAGAGTAGAATCAGTTATGCACTGTGAGTTTTTAGTGACTCAATGGCGCAATCTTCCAAGCATTTTTATAGTCTAAAAAAATGTTCTCCACATATATCCTCATGTCTAATAACTAATTTGACCACAAAAATGGCAAGAAAATGCTAACTACAAGGAGTTCTTGACCTAGCTCAGTGAGTAGAATCAGCTCTGCACTTTGACTTTTTAGTAACTCTTTGGAGCAAGCTTCCTATCATTTTTATACTCTGAAAACAAGTTCTCCAACTATATTCGCATGTCTAATAACTAATTTGACCATAAAAATGACAAGAAAATGCTCACTTCAAGTACTTCTTGACCAGGCTCACAGAGTAGAATCAACTATGCACTGTGAGTTTTTAGTGACTCAATGGCGCATGCTTCCTAGCATTTTTATAGTTTGAAAACATACTCTCCACATATATCCTCATGTCTAATAACTAATTTGACCACAAAAATGGCAAGAAAATGCTAACTTCAAGGAGTTCTTGACCTGGCTCAGGGATCAGAATCTGCTCTGCACTTTGACTTTTTAGTGACTCTTTGGAGCAAGCTTCATATCATATTTATTTATACTCTAAAAAAAATTCTCCCACTATATTCGAATGTCTAATAACAAATTTGACAATTAAAATTGGAGGAAAATACACATCTAAAGGTGTTCTTGACCTTGCTCATGGAGTAGAATATGCTCTGCACTTTGACTTTTTAGTGTCTCTATTCGCAAGCTTCCTTGCATTTTTATACTCTGAAAACATGTTCTTCAACTATATTCTCATGGGTAATAACTAATTTGACCATAAAAATGGCAAGAAAATGCTCATTTCAAAGAGTTCTTGACCTGTCTCATAAAGCAGAATGAGCTCTGCACTGTGAGTTTTTAGTGACTCTATGGTGCAAGCTTTGTAGCAGTTATATACTCTGAAAACATGTTATCCAACTATATTAGCATTTCTAATAACTAATTTGACCATAAAAATGACAAGAAAATGATCACTTCAAGTACTTCTTGACCAGACTCACAGAGTAGAATCAGTTATGCACTGTGAGTTTTTAGTGACTCAATGGCGCATGCTTCCTAGCATTTTTATAGTTTGAAAACATACTCTCCACATATATCCTCATGTCTAATAGCTAATTTGACCACAAAAATGACAAGAAAATGCTAACTTCAAGGAGTTCTTGACCTGGCTCAGGGATCAGAATCAGCTCTGCACTTTGACTTTTTAGTGACTCTTTGGAGCAAGCTTCCTATCTTATTTATTTATACTCTGAAAACAAGTTCTCCAACTATATTCGCATGTCTAATAACAAATTTGACAATGAAAATTGGTGGAAAAGGCACACCTCTAGGAGTTCTTGACCTTGCTTATGGAGTAGAATATGCTCTACACTTTAACTTTTTAGTGACTCTATTCGCAAGCTTTCTTGCATTTTTATACTCTGAAAACATGTTCTTCAACTATATTCTCATGTGTATAACTAATTTGACCATAAAAATGGCAAGAAAATGATCACTTCAAGATTTCTTGACCTGACTCATAAAGTAGAATGAGCTCTGCACTGTGAGTTTTTAGTGACTCTATGATGCAAGCTTTGTAGCAGTTATATACTCTGAAAACATGTTATCCAACTATATTAGCATTTCTAATAACTAATTTGACCATAAAAATGACAAGAAAATGATCACTTCAAGTACTTTTTGACCAGGCTCACAGAGTAGAATAAGTTATGCACCGTGAGTTTTTAGTGACTCAATGGTGCAATCTTCCAAGCACTTTTATAGTCTAAAAAAATTTTTTCCACATATATCCTCATGTCTAATAACTAATTTGACCACAAAAATGGCAAGAAAATGCTAACTACAAGGAGTTCTTGACCTAGCTCAGTGAGTAGAATCAGCTCTGCACTTTGATTTTTTATTAACTCTTTGGAGCAAGCTTCCTATCATTTTTATACTCTGAAAACAAGTTCTCCAACTGTATTCGCATGTCTAATAACTAATTTGACATTAAAATGACAATAAAATGCTCACTTCAAGTACTTCTTGACCAGGCTCACAGAGTAGAATCAACTAAGCACTGTGAGTTTTTAGTGACTCAATGGCGCATGCTTCCTAGCATTTTTATAGTTTGAAAACATACTCTCCACATATATCCTCATGTCTAATAACTAATTTGACCACAAAAATGGCAAGAAAATGCTAACTTCAAGGAGTTCTTGACCTGGCTCAGGGATCAGAATCTGCTCTGCACTTTGACTTTTTAGTGACTCTTTGGAGCTATCTTCCTATCATATTTATTTATACTCTGAAAAAAATTCTCCCACTATATTCGAATGTCTAATAACAAATTTGACAATTAAAATTGGAGAAAATACACATCTAAAGGTGTTCTTGACCTTGCTCATGGAGTAGAATATGCTCTGCACTTTGAGTTTTTAATGTCTCGATTCGCAAGCTTCCTTGCATTTTTATACTCTGAAAACATGTTCTTCAACTATATTCTCATGGGTAATAACTAATTTGACCATAAAAATGGCAAGAAGAGTTCTTGACCTGTCTCATAAAGCAGAATGAGCTCTGCACTGTGAGTTTTTAGTGACTCCATGGTGCAAGCTTTGTAGCAGTTATATACTCTTAAAACATGTTATCCAACTATATTAGCATTTCTAATACCTAATTTGACCATAAAAATAACAAGAAAATGATCACTTCAAGTACTTCTTGACCAGGCTCACAGAGTAGAATCAGTTATGCACTGTGAGTATTTAGTGACTCAATGGCGCAAGCTTCCAAGCATTTTTATAGTCTAAAAACATGTTCTACACATATATCCTCAAGTCTAATAACTAATTTGACCACAAAAATGGCAATAAAATGCTAACTACAAGGAGTTCTTGACCTGACTCAGTGAGTAGTATAAGCTCTGCACTTTGACTTTTTAGAAACTCTTTGGAGCAAGCTTCCTATCATTTTTATACTCAGAAAAAAAGTTCTCCAACTATATTCGCATGTCTAATAACTAATTTGACCATAAAAATGACAATAAAATGCTCACTTAAAGGAGTTCTTTACCTGGCTCACAGAGTATAATCAACTATGCACTGTGAGTTTTTAGTGACTCAATGGCGCATGCTTCCTAGCATTTTTATAGTTTGAAAACATACTCTCCACATATATCCTCATGTCTAATAACTAATTTGACCACAAAAATGGCAAGAAAATGCTAACTTCAAGGAGTTCTTGACCTGGCTCAGGGATCAGAATCTGCTCTGCACTTTGACTTTTTAGTGACTCTTTGGAGCTATCTTCCTATCATATTTATTTATACTCTGAAAAAAATTCTCCCACTATATTCGAATGTCTAATAACAAATTTGACAATTAAAATTGGAGAAAATACACATCTAAAGGTGTTCTTGACCTTGCTCATGGAGTAGAATATGCTCTGCACTTTGAGTTTTTAACGTCTCGATTCGCAAGCTTCCTTGCATTTTTATACTCTGAAAACATGTTCTTCAACTATATTCTCATGGGTAATAACTAATTTGACCATAAAAATGGCAAGAAGAGTTCTTGACCTGTCTCATAAAGCAGAATGAGCTCTGCACTGTAGGTTTTTAGTGACTCCATGGTGCAAGCTTTGTAGCAGTTATATACTCTTAAAACATGTTATCCAACTATATTAGCATTTCTAATACCTAATTTGACCATAAAAATAACAAGAAAATGATCACTTCAAGTACTTCTTGACCAGGCTCACAGAGTAGAATCAGTTATGCACTGTGAGTATTTAGTGACTCAATGGCGCAAGCTTCCAAGCATTTTTATAGTCTAAAAACATGTTCTACACATATATCCTCAAGTCTAATAACTAATTTGACCACAAAAATGGCAATAAAATGCTAACTACAAGGAGTTCTTGACCTGACTCAGTGAGTAGTATAAGCTCTGCACTTTGACTTTTTAGAAACTCTTTGGAGCAAGCTTCCTATCATTTTTATACTCAGAAAACAAGTTCTCCAACTATATTCGCATGTCTAATAACTAATTTGACCATAAAAATGACAATAAAATGCTCACTTAAAGGAGTTCTTTACCTGGCTCACAGAGTATAATCAACTATGCACTGTGAGTTTTTAGTGACTCAATGGCGCATGCTTCCTAGCATTTTTATAGTTTGAAAACATACTCTCCACATATATCCTCATGTCTAATAACTAATTTGACCACAAAAATGGCAAGAAAATGCTAACTTCAAGGAGTTCTTGACCTGGTTCAGGGATCAGAATCAGCTCTGCACTTTGACTTTTTAGTGACTCTTTGGAGCAAGCTTCCTATCTTATTTATTTATACTCTGAAAACAAGTTCTCCAACTATATTCGCATGTCTAATAACAAATTTGACAATGAAAATTGGTGAAAAAGGCACACCTCTAGGAGTTCTTGACCTTGCTTATGGAGTAGAATATGCTCTACACTTTAACTTTTTAGTGACTCTATTCGCAAGCTTTCTTGCATTTTTATACTCTAAAAACATGTTCTTCAACTATATTTGCATGTGTATAACTAATTTGACCATAAAAATGGCAAGAAAATGATCACTTCAAGGATTTCTTGACCTGACTCATAAAGTAGAATGAGCTCTGCACTGTGAGTTTTTAGTGACTCTATGGTGCAAGCTTTGTAGCAGTTATATACTCTGAAAACATGTTATCCAACTATATTAGCATTTCTAATAACTAATTTGACCATAAAAATGACAAGAAAATGATCACTTCAAGTACTTCTTGACCAGGCTCACAGAGTAGAATAAGTTATGCACCGTGAGTTTTTAGTGACTCAATGGCGCAATCTTCCAAGCACTTTTATAGTCTAAAAAAATGTTCTCCACATATATCCTCATGTCTAATAACTAATTTGACCACAAAAATGGCAAGAAAATGCTAACTACAAGGAGTTCTTGACCTAGCTCAATGAGTAGAATCAGCTCTGCACTTTGATTTTTTATTAACTCTTTGGAGCAAGCTTCCTATCATTTTTATACTCTGAAAACAAGTTCTCCAACTGTATTCGCATGTCTAATAACTAATTTGACCATACAAATTACAATAAAATGCTCACTTCAAGTACTTCTTGACCAGGCTCACAGAGTAGAATCAACTAAGCACTGTGAGTTTTTAGTGACTCAATGGCGCATGCTTCCTTGCATTTTTATAGTTTGAAAACATACTCTCCACATATATCCTCATGTCTAATAACTAATTTGACCACAAAAATGGCAAGAAAATGTTAACTTCAAGGAGTTCTTGACCTGGCTCAGGGATCAGAATCTGCTCTGCACTTTGACTTTTTAGTGACTCTTTGGAGCAAGCTTCCTATCATATTTATTTATATTCTGAAAAAAATTCTCCCACTATATTCGAATGTCTAATAACAAATTTGACAATTAAAATTGGAGGAAAATACACATCTAAAGGTGTTATTGACCTTGCTCATGGAGTAGAATATGCTCTGCACTTTGACTTTTTAGTGTCTCTATTCGCAAGCTTCCTTGCATTTTTATACTCTGAAAACATGTTCTTCAACTATATTCTCATGGGTAATAACTAATTTGACAATAAAAATGGCAAGAAAATGCTCACTTCAAAGAGTTCTTGACCTGTCTCATAAAGCAGAATGAGCTCTGCACTGTGAGTTTTTAGTGACTCTATGGTGCAAGCTTTGTAGCAGTTATATACTCTGAAAACATGTTATCCAACTATATTAGCATTTCTAATAACTAATTTGACCATAAAAATGACAAGAAAATGATCACTTCAAGTACTTCTTGACCAGGCTCACAGAGTAGAATAAGTTATGCACCGTGAGTTTTTAGTCACTCAATGGCGCAATCTTCCAAGCACTTTTATAGTCTAAAAAAATGTTCTCCACATATATCCTCATGTCTAATAACTAATTTGACCACAAAAATTGCAAGAAAATGCTAACTACAAGGAGTTCTTGACCTAGCTCAGTGAGTAGAATCAGCTCTGCACTTTGATTTTTTATTAACTCTTTGGAGCAAGCTTCCTAACATTTTTATACTCTGAAAACAAGTTCTCCAACTGTATTCGCATGTCTAATAACTAATTTGACCATAAAAATGACAATAAAATGCTCACTTCAAGTACTTCTTGACCAGGCTCACAGAGTAGAATCAACTATGCACTGTGAGTTTTTAGTGACTCAATGGCGCATGCTTCCTAGCATTTTTATAGTTTGAAAACATACTTCCACATATATCCTCATGTCTAATAACTAATTTGACCACAAAAATGGCAAGAAAATGCTAACTTTAAGGAGTTCTTGACCTGGCTAAGGGATCAGAATCTGCTCTGCACTTTGACTTTTTAGTGACTCTTTGGAGCAAGTTTCCTATCATATTTATTTATACTCTGAAAATAAGTTCTCCAACTATATTCGCATGTCTAATAACAAATTTGACAATAAAAATTGGATGAAAATGCACACCTCTAGGTGTTCTTGACCTTGCTCATGGAGTAGAATATGCTCTGCACTTTGACTTTTTAGTGTCTCTATTCGCAAGCTTCCTTGCATTTTTATACTCTGAAAACATGTTCTTCAACTATATTCTCATGTGTAATAACTAATTTGACCATAAAAATGGCAAGAAAATGCTCACTTCAAGGAGTTCTTGGCCTGGCTCATAAAGTAGAATGAGCTCTTCACTGTGAGTTTTTAGTGACTCTATGGTGCAAGCTTTGTAGCAGTTATATACTCTTAAAACATGTTATCCAACTATATTAGCATTTCTAATACCTAATTTGACCATAAAAATGACAAGAAAATGATCACTTCAAGTACTTCTTGACTAGGCTCACAGAGTAGAATCAGTTATGCACTGTGAGTATTTAGTGACTCAATGGCGCAAGCTTCCAAGCATTTTTATAGTCTAAAAACATGTTCTACACATATATCCTCATGTCTAATAACTAATTTGACCACAAAAATGGCAATAAAATGCTAACTACAAGGAGTTCTTGACCTAACTCATTGAGTAGTATTAGCTCTGCACTTTGACTTTTTATAAACTCTTTGGAGCAAGCTTCCTATCATTTTTATACTCAGAAAACAAGTTCTCCAACTATATTCGCATGTCTAATAACTAATTTGACCATAAAAATGACAATAAAATGCTCACTTAAAGGAGTTCTTTACCTGGCTCACAGAGTATAATCAACTATGCACTGTGAGTTTTTAGTGACTTAATAGCGCATGCTTCCTAGCATTTTTATAGTTTGAAAACATACTCTCCACATATATCCTCACGTCTAATAACTAATTTGACCACAAAAATGGCAAGAAAATGCTAACTTCAAGGAGTTCTTGACCTGGCTCAGGGATCAGAATCAGCTCTGCACTTTGACTTTTTAGTGACTCTTTGGAGCAAGCTTCCTATCTTATTTATTTATACTCTGAAAACAAGTTCTCCAACTATATTCATATGTCTAATAACAAATTTGACAATAAAAATTGGTGGAAAAGGCACACCTCTAGGAGTTCTTGACCTTGCTCATGGAGTAGAATATGCTCTACACTTTAACTTTTCAGTGACTCTATTCGCAAGCTTTCTTGCATTTTTATACTCTGAAAACATGTTCTTCAACTATATTCTCATGTGTATAACTAATTTGACCATAAAAAATGGCAAGAAAATGCTCACTTCAAGGATTTCTTGACCTGACTCATAAAGTAGAATGAGCTCTGCACTGTGAGTTTTTAGTGACTCTATGGTGCAAGCTTTGTAGCAGTTATATACTCTGAAAACTTGTTATCCAACTATATTAGCATTTCTAATAACTAATTTGACCATAAAAATGACAAGAAAATGATCACTTCAAGTACTTCTTGACCAGGCTCACAGAGTAGAATAAGTTATGCACCGTGAGTTTTTAGTGACTCAATGGCGCAATCTTCCAAGCACTTTTATAGTCTAAAAAAATGTTCTCCACATATATCCTCATGTCTAATAACTAATTTGACCACAAAAATGGCAAGAAAATGCTAACTACAAGGAGTTCTTGACCTAGCTCAATGAGTAGAATCAGCTCTGCACTTTGATTTTTTATTAACTCTTTGGAGCAAGCTTCCTATCATTTTTATACTCTGAAAACAAGTTCTCCAACTGTATTCGCATGTCTAATAACTAATTTGACCATACAAATTACAATAAAATGCTCACTTCAAGTACTTCTTGACCAGGCTCACAGAGTATAATCAACTAAGCACTGTGAGTTTTTAGTGACTCAATGGCGCATGCTTCCTTGCATTTTTATAGTTTGAAAACATACTCTCCACATATATCCTCATGTCTAATAACTAATTTGACCACAAAAATGGCAAGAAAATGCTAACTTCAAGGAGTTCTTGACCTGGCTCAGGGATCAGAATCTGCTCTGCACTTTGACTTTTTAGTGACTCTTTGGAGCACGCTTCCTATCATATTTATTTATATTCTGAAAAAAATTCTCCCACTATATTCGAATGTCTAATAACAAATTTGACAATTAAAATTGGAGGAAAATACACATCTAAAGGTGTTATTGACCTTGCTCATGGAGTAGAATATGCTCTGCACTTTGACTTTTTAGTGTCTCTATTCGCAAGCTTCCTTGCATTTTTTATACTCTGAAAACATGTTCTTCAACTATATTCTCATGGGTAATAACTAATTTGACAATAAAAATGGCAAGAAAATGCTCACTTCAAAGAGTTCTTGACTTGTCTCATAAAGCAGAATGAGCTCTGCACTGTGAGTTTTTAGTGACTCTATGGTGCAAGCTTTGTAGCAGTTATATACTCTGAAAACATGTTATCCAACTATATTAGCATTTCTAATAACTAATTTGACCATAAAAATGACAAGAAAATGATCACTTCAAGTACTTCTTGACCAGGCTCACAGAGTAGAATAAGTTATGCACCGTGAGTTTTTAGTCACTCAATGGCGCAATCTTCCAAGCACTTTTATGGTCTAAAAAAATGTTCTCCACATATATCCTCATGTCTAATAACTAATTTGACCACAAAAATTGCAAGAAAATGCTAACTACAAGGAGTTCTTGACCTAGCTCAGTGAGTAGAATCAGCTCTGCACTTTGATTTTTTATTAACTCTTTGGAGCAAGCTTCCTAACATTTTTATACTCTGAAAACAAGTTCTCCAACTGTATTCGCATGTCTAATAACTAATTTGACCATAAAAATGACAATAAAATGCTCACTTCAAGTACTTCTTGACCAGGCTCACAGAGTAGAATCAACTATGCACTGTGAGTTTTTAGTGACTCAATGGCGCATGCTTCCTAGCATTTTTATAGTTTGAAAACATACTTCCACATATATCCTCATGTCTAATAACTAATTTGACCACAAAAATGGCAAGAAAATGCTAACTTTAAGGAGTTCTTGACCTGGCTAAGGGATCAGAATCTGCTCTGCACTTTGACTTTTTAGTGACTCTTTGGAGCAAGTTTCCTATCATATTTATTTATACTCTGAAAATAAGTTCTCCAACTATATTCGCATGTCTAATAACAAATTTGACAATAAAAATTGGATGAAAATGCACACCTCTAGGTGTTCTTGACCTTGCTCATGGAGTAGAATATGCTCTGCACTTTGACTTTTTAGTGTCTCTATTCGCAAGCTTCCTTGCATTTTTATACTCTGAAAACATGTTCTTCAACTATATTCTCATGTGTAATAACTAATTTGACCATAAAAATGGCAAGAAAATGCTCACTTCAAGGAGTTCTTGGCCTGGCTCATAAAGTAGAATGAGCTCTGCACTGTGAGTTTTTAGTGACTCTATGGTGCAAGCTTTGTAGCAGTTATATACCCTTAAAACATGTTATCCAACTATATTAGCATTTCTAATACCTAATTTGACCATAAAAATGACAAGAAAATGATCACTTCAAGTACTTCTTGACTAGGCTCACAGAGTAGAATCAGTTATGCACTGTGAGTATTTAGTGACTCAATGGCGCAAGCTTCCAAGCATTTTTATAGTCTAAAAACATGTTCTACACATATATCCTCATGTCTAATAACTAATTTGACCACAAAAATGGCAATAAAATGCTAACTACAAGGAGTTCTTGACCTAACTCATTGAGTAGTATTAGCTCTGCACTTTGACTTTTTATAAACTCTTTGGAGCAAGCTTCCTATCATTTTTATACTCAGAAAACAAGTTCTCCAACTATATTCGCATGTCTAATAACTAATTTGACCATAAAAATGACAATAAAATGCTCACTTAAAGGAGTTCTTTACCTGGCTCACAGAGTATAATCAACTATGCACTGTGAGTTTTTAGTGACTTAATAGCGCATGCTTCCTAGCATTTTTATAGTTTGAAAACATACTCTCCACATATATCCTCATGTCTAATAACTAATTTGACCACAAAAATGACAAGAAAATGCTAACTTCAAGGAGTTCTTGACCTGGCTCAGGGATCAGAATCAGCTCTGCACTTTGACTTTTTAGTGACTCTTTGGAGCAAGCTTCCTATCTTATTTATTTATACTCTGAAAACAAGTTCTCCAACTATATTCATATGTCTAATAACAAATTTGACAATAAAAATTGGTGGAAAAGGCACACCTCTAGGAGTTCTTGACCTTGCTCATGGAGTAGAATATGCTCTACACTTTAACTTTTTAGTGACTCTATTCGCAAGCTTTCTTGCATTTTTATACTCTGAAAACATGTTCTTCAACTATATTCTCATGTGTATAACTAATTTGACCATAAAAAATGGCAAGAAAATGCTCACTTCAAGGATTTCTTGACCTGACTCATAAAGTAGAATGAGCTCTGCACTGTGCGTTTTTAGTGACTCTATGGTGCAAGCTTTGTAGCAGTTATATACTCTGAAAACTTGTTATCCAACTATATTAGCATTTCTAATAACTAATTTGACCATAAAAATGACAAGAAAATGATCACTTCAAGTACTTCTTGACCAGGCTCACAGAGTAGAATAAGTTATGCACCGTGAGTTTTTAGTGACTCAATGGCGCAATCTTCCAAGCACTTTTATAGTCTAAAAAAATGTTCTCCACATATATCCTCATGTCTAATAACTAATTTGACCACAAAAATGGCAAGAAAATGCTAACTACAAGGAGTTCTTGACCTAGCTCAATGAGTAGAATCAGCTCTGCACTTTGATTTTTTATTAACTCTTTGGAGCAAGCTTCCTATCATTTTTATACTCTGAAAACAAGTTCTCCAACTGTATTCGCATGTCTAATAACTAATTTGACCATACAAATTACAATAAAATGCTCACTTCAAGTACTTCTTGACCAGGCTCACAGAGTATAATCAACTAAGCACTGTGAGTTTTTAGTGACTCAATGGCGCATGCTTCCTAGCATTTTTATAGTTTGAAAACATACTCTCCACATATATCCTCATGTCTAATAACTAATTTGACCACAAAAATGGCAAGAAAATGCTAACTTCAAGGAGTTCTTGACCTGGCTCAGGGATCAGAATCTGCTCTGCACTTTGACTTTTTAGTGACTCTTTGGAGCAAGCTTCCTATCATATTTATTTATACTCTGAAAAAAGTTCTCCAACTATATTCGCATGTCTAATAACAAATTTGACAATAAAAATTGGAGGAAAATACACACCTCTAGGTGTTCTTGACCTTGCTCATGGAGTAGAATATGCTCTGCACTTTGACTTTTTAGTGTCTCTATTCGCAAGCTTCCTTGCATTTTTATACTCTGAAAACATGTTCTTCAACTATATTCTCATGTGTAATAACTAATTTGACCATAAAAATGGCAAGAAAATGCTCACTTCAAGGAGTTCTTGACCTGGCTCATAAAGTAGAATGAGCTCTGCACTGTGAGTTTTTAGTGACTCTATGGTGCAAGCTTTGTAGCAGTTATATACTCTGAAAACATGTTATCCAACTATATTAGCATTTCTAATAACTAATTTGACCATAAAAATGACAAGAAAATGATCACTTCAAGTACTTCTTGACCAGGCTCACAGAGTAGAATCAGTTATGCACTGTGAGTTTTTAGTGACTCAATGGCGCAATCTTCCAAGCACTTTTATAGTCTAAAAAAATGTTCTCCACATATATCCTCATGTCTAATAACTAATTTGACCACAAAAATGGCAAGAAAATGCTAACTACAAGGAGTTCTTGACCTAGCTCAGTGAGTAGAATCAGCTCTGCACTTTGACTTTTTAGTAACTCTTTGGAGCAAGCTTCCTATCATTTTTATACTCTGAAAACAAGTTCTCCAACTATATTCGCATGTCTAATAACTAATTTGACCATAAAAATGACAAGAAAATGCTCACTTCAAGTACTTCTTGACCAGGCTCACAGAGTAGAATCAACTATGCACTGTGAGTTTTTAGTGACTCAATGGCGCATGCTTCCTAGCATTTTTATAGTTTGAAAACATACTCTCCACATATATCCTCATGTCTAATAACTAATTTGACCACAAAAATGGCAAGAAAATGCTAACTTCAAGGAGTTCTTGACCTGGCTCAGGGATCAGAATCTGCTCTGCACTTTGACTTTTTAGTGACTCTTTGGAGCAAGCTTCCTATCATATTTATTTATACTCTGAAAACAAGTTCTCCAACTATATTCGCATGTCTAATAACAAATTTGACAATAAAAATTGGAGGAAAATGCACACCTCTAGGTGTTCTTGACCTTGCTCATGGAGTAGAATATGCTCTGCACTTTGACTTTTTAGTGTCTCTATTCGCAAGCTTCCTTGCATTTTTATACTCTGAAAACATGTTCTTCAACTATATTCTCATGTGTAATAACTAATTTGACCATAAAAATGGCAAGAAAATGCTCACTTCAAGGAGTTCTTGACCTGGCTCATAAAGTAGAATGAGCTCTGCACTGTGAGTTTTTAGTGACTCTATGGTGCAAGCTTTGTAGCAGTTATATACTCTGAAAACATGTTATCCAACTATATTAGCATTTCTAATAACTAATTTGACCATAAAAATGACAAGAAAATGATCACTTCAAGTACTTCTTGACCAGGCTCACAGAGTAGAATCAGTTATGCACTGTGAGTTTTTAGTGACTCAATGGCGCAAGCTTCCAAGCATTTTTATAGTCTAAAAACATGTTCTCCACATATATCCTCATGTCTAATAACTAATTTGACCACAAAAATGGCAAGAAAATGCTAACTACAAGGAGTTCTTGACCTAGCTCAGTGAGTAGAATCAGCTCTGCACTTTGACTTTTTAGTAACTCTTTGGAGCAAGCTTCCTATCATTTTTATACTCTGAAAACAAGTTCTCCAACTATATTCGCATGTCTAATAACTAATTTGACCATAAAAATGACAAGAAAATGCTCACTTCAAGTACTTCTTGACCAGGCTCACAGAGTAGAATCAACTATGCACTGTGAGTTTTTAGTGACTCAATGGCGCATGCTTCCTAGCATTTTTATAGTTTGAAAACATACTCTCCACATATATCCTCATGTCTAATAACTAATTTGACCACAAAAATGGCAAGAAAATGCTAACTTCAAGGAGTTCTTGACCTGGCTCAGGGATCAGAATCTGCTCTGCACTTTGACTTTTTAGTGACTCTTTGGAGCAAGCTTCCTATCATATTTATTTATACTCTGAAAACAAGTTCTCCAACTATATTCGCATGTCTAATAACAAATTTGACAATAAAAATTGGAGGAAAATGCACACCTCTAGGTGTTCTTGACCTTGCTCATGGAGTAGAATATGCTCTGCACTTTGACTTTTTAGTGACTCTATTCGCAAGCTTCCTTGCATTTTTATACTCTGAAAACATGTTCTTCAACTATATTCTCATGTGTAATAACTAATTTGACCATAAAAATGGCAAGAAAATGCTCACTTCAAGGAGTTCTTGACCTGGCTCATAAAGTAGAATGAGCTCTGCACTGTGAGTTTTTAGTGACTCTATGGTGCAAGCTTTGTAGCAGTTATATACTCTGAAAACATGTTATCCAACTATATTAGCATTTCTAATAACTAATTTGACCATAAAAATGACAAGAAAATGATCACTTCAAGTACTTCTTGACCAGGCTCACAGAGTAGAATCAGTTATGCACTGTGAGTTTTTAGTGACTCAATGGCGCAATCTTCCAAGCACTTTTATAGTCTAAAAAATGTTCTCCACATATATCCTCATGTCTAATAACTAATTTGACCACAAAAATGGCAAGAAAATGCTAACTACAAGGAGTTCTTGACCTAGCTCAGTGAGTAGAATCAGCTCTGCACTTTGACTTTTTAGTAACTCTTTGGAGCAAGCTTCCTATCATTTTTATACTCTGAAAACAAGTTCTCCAACTATATTCGCATGTCTAATAACTAATTTGACCATAAAAATGACAAGAAAATGCTCACTTCAAGTACTTCTTGACCAGGCTCACAGAGTAGAATCAACTATGCACTGTGAGTTTTTAGTGACTCAATGGCGCATGCTTCCTAGCATTTTTATAGTTTGAAAACATACTCTCCACATATATCCTCATGTCTAATAACTAATTTGACCACAAAAATGGCAAGAAAATGCTAACTTCAAGGAGTTCTTGACCTGGCTCAGGGATCAGAATCTGCTCTGCACTTTGACTTTTTAGTGACTCTTTGGAGCAAGCTTCCTATCATATTTATTTATACTCTGAAAAAAGTTCTCCAACTATATTCGCATGTCTAATAACAAATTTGACAATAAAAATTGGAGGAAAATACACACCTCTAGGTGTTCTTGACCTTGCTCATGGAGTAGAATATGCTCTGCACTTTGACTTTTTAGTGTCTCTATTCGCAAGCTTCCTTGCATTTTTATACTCTGAAAACATGTTCTTCAACTATATTCTCATGTGTAATAACTAATTTGACCATAAAAATGGCAAGAAAATGCTCACTTCAAGGAGTTCTTGACCTGGCTCATAAAGTAGAATGAGCTCTGCACTGTGAGTTTTTAGTGACTCTATGGTGCAAGCTTTGTAGCAGTTATATACTCTGAAAACATGTTATCCAACTATATTAGCATTTCTAATAACTAATTTGACCATAAAAATGACAAGAAAATGATCACTTCAAGTACTTCTTGACCAGGCTCACAGAGTAGAATCAGTTATGCACTGTGAGTTTTTAGTGACTCAATGGCGCAATCTTCCAAGCATTTTTATAGTCTAAAAAAATGTTCTCCACATATATCCTCATGTCTAATAACTAATTTGACCACAAAAATGGCAAGAAAATGCTAACTACAAGGAGTTCTTGACCTAGCTCAGTGAGTAGAATCAGCTCTGCACTTTGACTTTTTAGTAACTCTTTGGAGCAAGCTTCCTATCATTTTTATACTCTAAAAACAAGTTCTCCAACTATATTCGCATGTCTAATAACTAATTTGACCATAAAAATGACAAGAAATGCTCACTTCAAGTACTTCTTGACCAGGCTCACAGAGTAGAATCAACTATGCACTGTGAGTTTTTAGTGACTCAATTGCGCATGCTTCCTAGCATTTTTATAGTTTGAAAACATACTCTCCACATATATCCTCATGTCTAATAACTAATTTGACCACAAAAATGGCAAGAAAATGCTAACTTCAAGGAGTTCTTGACCTGGCTCAGGGATCAGAATCTGCTCTGCACTTTGACTTTTTAGTGACTCTTTGGAGCAAGCTTCCTATCATATTTATTTATACTCTGAAAACAAGTTCTCCAACTATATTCGCATGTCTAATAACAAATTTGACAATAAAAATTGGAGGAAAATACACACCTCTAGGTGTTCTTGACCTTGCTCATGGAGTAGAATATGCTCTGCACTTTGACTTTTTAGTGTCTCTATTCGCAAGCTTCCTTGCATTTTTATACTCTGAAAACATGTTCTTCAACTATATTCTCATGTGTAATAACTAATTTGACCATAAAAATGGCAAGAAAATGCTCACTTCAAGGAGTTCTTGACCTGGCTCATAAAGTAGAATGAGCTCTGCACTGTGAGTTTTTAGTGACTCTATGGTGCAAGCTTTGTAGCAGTTATATACTCTGAAAACATGTTATCCAACTATATTAGCATTTCTAATAACTAATTTGACCATAAAAATGACAAGAAAATGATCACTTCAAGTACTTCTTGACCAGGCTCACAGAGTAGAATCAGTTATGCACTGTGAGTTTTTAGTGACTCAATGGCGCAAGCTTCCAAGCACTTTTTATAGTCTAAAAACATGTTCTCCACATATATCCTCATGTCTAATAACTAATTTGACCACAAAAATGGCAAGAAAATGCTAACTACAAGGAGTTCTTGACCTAGCTCAGTGAGTAGAATCAGCTCTGCACTTTGACTTTTTAGTAACTCTTTGGAGCAAGCTTCCTATCATTTTTATACTCTGAAAACAAGTTCTCCAACTATATTCGCATGTCTAATAACTAATTTGACCATAAAAATGACAAGAAAATGCTCACTTCAAGTACTTCTTGACCAGGCTCACAGAGTAGAATCAACTATGCACTGTGAGTTTTTAGTGACTCAATGGCGCATGCTTCCTAGCATTTTTATAGTTTGAAAACATACTCTCCACATATATCCTCATGTCTAATAACTAATTTGACCACAAAAATGGCAAGAAAATGCTAACTTCAAGGAGTTCTTGACCTGGCTCAGGGATCAGAATCTGCTCTGCACTTTGACTTTTTAGTGACTCTTTGGAGCAAGCTTCCTATCATATTTATTTATACTCTGAAAACAAGTTCTCCAACTATATTCGCATGTCTAATAACAAATTTGACAATAAAAATTGGAGGAAAATGCACACCTCTAGGTGTTCTTGACCTTGCTCATGGAGTAGAATATGCTCTGCACTTTGACTTTTTAGTGTCTCTATTCGCAAGCTTCCTTGCATTTTTATACTCTGAAAACATGTTCTTCAACTATATTCTCATGTGTAATAACTAATTTGACCATAAAAATGGCAAGAAAATGCTCACTTCAAGGAGTTCTTGACCTGGCTCATAAAGTAGAATGAGCTCTGCACTGTGAGTTTTTAGTGACTCTATGGTGCAAGCTTTGTAGCAGTTATATACTCTGAAAACATGTTATCCAACTATATTAGCATTTCTAATAACTAATTTGACCATAAAAATGACAAGAAAATGATCACTTCAAGTACTTCTTGACCAGGCTCACAGAGTAGAATCAGTTATGCACTGTGAGTTTTTAGTGACTCAATGGCGCAAGCTTCCAAGCATTTTTATAGTCTAAAAAAATGTTCTCCACATATATCCTCATGTCTAATAACTAATTTGACCACAAAAATGGCAAGAAAATGCTAACTACAAGGAGTTCTTGACCTAGCTCAGTGAGTAGAATCAGCTCTGCACTTTGACTTTTTAGTAACTCTTTGGAGCAAGCTTCCTATCATTTTTATACTCTGAAAACAAGTTCTCCAACTATATTCGCATGTCTAATAACTAATTTGACCATAAAAATGACAAGAAAATGCTCACTTCAAGTACTTCTTGACCAGGCTCACAGAGTAGAATCAACTATGCACTGTGAGTTTTTAGTGACTCAATGGCGCATGCTTCCTAGCATTTTTATAGTTTGAAAACATACTCTCCACATATATCCTCATGTCTAATAACTAATTTGACCACAAAAATGGCAAGAAAATGCTAACTTCAAGGAGTTCTTGACCTGGCTCAGGATCAGAATCTGCTCTGCACTTTGACTTTTTAGTGACTCTTTGGAGCAAGCTTCCTATCATATTTATTTATACTCTGAAAACAAGTTCTCCAACTATATTCGCATGTCTAATAACAAATTTGACAATAAAAATTGGAGGAAAATACACACCTCTAGGTGTTCTTGACCTTGCTCATGGAGTAGAATATGCTCTGCACTTTGACTTTTTAGTGTCTCTATTCGCAAGCTTCCTTGCATTTTTATACTCTGAAAACATGTTCTTCAACTATATTCTCATGTGTAATAACTAATTTGACCATAAAAATGGCAAGAAAATGCTCACTTCAAGGAGTTCTTGACCTGGCTCATAAAGTAGAATGAGCTCTGCACTGTGAGTTTTTAGTGACTCTATGGTGCAAGCTTTGTAGCAGTTATATACTCTGAAAACATGTTATCCAACTATATTAGCATTTCTAATAACTAATTTGACCATAAAAATGACAAGAAAATGATCACTTCAAGTACTTCTTGACCAGGCTCACAGAGTAGAATCAGTTATGCACTGTGAGTTTTTAGTGACTCAATGGCGCAATCTTCCAAGCACTTTTATAGTCTAAAAAAATGTTCTCCACATATATCCTCATGTCTAATAACTAATTTGACCACAAAAATGGCAAGAAAATGCTAACTACAAGGAGTTCTTGACCTAGCTCAGTGAGTAGAATCAGCTCTGCACTTTGACTTTTTAGTAACTCTTTGGAGCAAGCTTCCTATCATTTTTATACTCTGAAAACAAGTTCTCCAACTATATTCGCATGTCTAATAACTAATTTGACCATAAAAATGACAAGAAAATGCTCACTTCAAGTACTTCTTGACCAGGCTCACAGAGTAGAATCAACTATGCACTGTGAGTTTTTAGTGACTCAATGGCGCATGCTTCCTAGCATTTTTATAGTTTGAAAACATACTCTCCACATATATCCTCATGTCTAATAACTAATTTGACCACAAAAATGGCAAGAAAATGCTAACTTCAAGGAGTTCTTGACCTGGCTCAGGGATCAGAATCTGCTCTGCACTTTGACTTTTTAGTGACTCTTTGGAGCAAGCTTCCTATCATATTTATTTATACTCTGAAAACAAGTTCTCCAACTATATTCGCATGTCTAATAACAAATTTGACAATAAAAATTGGAGGAAAATGCACACCTCTAGGTGTTCTTGACCTTGCTCATGGAGTAGAATATGCTCTGCACTTTGACTTTTTAGTGTCTCTATTCGCAAGCTTCCTTGCATTTTTATACTCTGAAAACATGTTCTTCAACTATATTCTCATGTGTAATAACTAATTTGACCATAAAAATGGCAAGAAAATGCTCACTTCAAGGAGTTCTTGACCTGGCTCATAAAGTAGAATGAGCTCTGCACTGTGAGTTTTTAGTGACTCTATGGTGCAAGCTTTGTAGCAGTTATATACTCTGAAAACATGTTATCCAACTATATTAGCATTTCTAATAACTAATTTGACCATAAAAATGACAAGAAAATGATCACTTCAAGTACTTCTTGACCAGGCTCACAGAGTAGAATCAGTTATGCACTGTGAGTTTTTAGTGACTCAATGGCGCAAGCTTCCAAGCATTTTTATAGTCTAAAAACATGTTCTCCACATATATCCTCATGTCTAATAACTAATTTGACCACAAAAATGGCAAGAAAATGCTAACTACAAGGAGTTCTTGACCTAGCTCAGTGAGTAGAATCAGCTCTGCACTTTGACTTTTTAGTAACTCTTTGGAGCAAGCTTCCTATCATTTTTATACTCTGAAAACAAGTTCTCCAACTATATTCGCATGTCTAATAACTAATTTGACCATAAAAATGACAAGAAAATGCTCACTTCAAGTACTTCTTGACCAGGCTCACAGAGTAGAATCAACTATGCACTGTGAGTTTTTAGTGACTCAATGCGCATGCTTCCTAGCATTTTTATAGTTTGAAAACATACTCTCCACATATATCCTCATGTCTAATAACTAATTTGACCACAAAAATGGCAAGAAAATGCTAACTTCAAGGAGTTCTTGACCTGGCTCAGGGATCAGAATCTGCTCTGCACTTTGACTTTTTAGTGACTCTTTGGAGCAAGCTTCCTATCATATTTATTTATACTCTGAAAACAAGTTCTCCAACTATATTCGCATGTCTAATAACAAATTTGACAATAAAAATTGGAGGAAAATACACACCTCTAGGTGTTCTTGACCTTGCTCATGGAGTAGAATATGCTCTGCACTTTGACTTTTTAGTGTCTCTATTCGCAAGCTTCCTTGCATTTTTATACTCTGAAAACATGTTCTTCAACTATATTCTCATGTGTAATAACTAATTTGACCATAAAAATGGCAAGAAAATGCTCACTTCAAGGAGTTCTTGACCTGGCTCATAAAGTAGAATGAGCTCTGCACTGTGAGTTTTTAGTGACTCTATGGTGCAAGCTTTGTAGCAGTTATATACTCTGAAAACATGTTATCCAACTATATTAGCATTTCTAATAACTAATTTGACCATAAAAATGACAAGAAAATGATCACTTCAAGTACTTCTTGACCAGGCTCACAGAGTAGAATCAGTTATGCACTGTGAGTTTTTAGTGACTCAATGGCGCAAGCTTCCAAGCATTTTTATAGTCTAAAAACATGTTCTCCACATATATCCTCATGTCTAATAACTAATTTGACCACAAAAATGGCAAGAAAATGCTAACTACAAGGAGTTCTTGACCTAGCTCAGTGAGTAGAATCAGCTCTGCACTTTGACTTTTTAGTAACTCTTTGGAGCAAGCTTCCTATCATTTTTATACTCTGAAAACAAGTTCTCCAACTATATTCGCATGTCTAATAACTAATTTGACCATAAAAATGACAAGAAAATGCTCACTTCAAGTACTTCTTGACCAGGCTCACAGAGTAGAATCAACTATGCACTGTGAGTTTTTAGTGACTCAATGGCGCATGCTTCCTAGCATTTTTATAGTTTGAAAACATACTCTCCACATATATCCTCATGTCTAATAACTAATTTGACCACAAAAATGGCAAGAAAATGCTAACTTCAAGGAGTTCTTGACCTGGCTCAGGGATCTGCTGCTTCTTTTTGACTTTTTAGTGACTCTTTGGAGCAAGCTTCCTATCATATTTATTTATACTCTGAAAACAAGTTCTCCAACTATATTCGCATGTCTAATAACAAATTTGACAATAAAAATTGGAGGAAAATGCACACCTCTAGGTGTTCTTGACCTTGCTCATGGAGTAGAATATGCTCTGCACTTTGACTTTTTAGTGTCTCTATTCGCAAGCTTCCTTGCATTTTTATACTCTGAAAACATGTTCTTCAACTATATTCTCATGTGTAATAACTAATTTGACCATAAAAATGGCAAGAAAATGCTCACTTCAAGGAGTTCTTGACCTGGCTCATAAAGTAGAATGAGCTCTGCACTGTGAGTTTTTAGTGACTCTATGGTGCAAGCTTTGTAGCAGTTATATACTCTGAAAACATGTTATCCAACTATATTAGCATTTCTAATAACTAATTTGACCATAAAAATGACAAGAAAATGATCACTTCAAGTACTTCTTGACCAGGCTCACAGAGTAGAATCAGTTATGCACTGTGAGTTTTTAGTGACTCAATGGCGCAAGCTTCCAAGCATTTTATAGTCTAAAAAAATGTTCTCCACATATATCCTCATGTCTAATAACTAATTTGACCACAAAAATGGCAAGAAAATGCTAACTACAAGGAGTTCTTGACCTAGCTCAGTGAGTAGAATCAGCTCTGCACTTTGACTTTTTAGTAACTCTTTGGAGCAAGCTTCCTATCATTTTTATACTCTAAAAACAAGTTCTCCAACTATATTCGCATGTCTAATAACTAATTTGACCATAAAAATGACAAGAAAATGCTCACTTCAAGTACTTCTTGACCAGGCTCACAGAGTATAATCAACTATGCACTGTGAGTTTTTAGTGACTCAATGACGCATGCTTCCTAGCATTTTTATAATTTGAAAACATACTCTCCACATATATCCTCATGTCTAATAACTAATTTGACCACAAAAATGGCAAGAAAATGCTAACTTCAAGGAGTTCTTGACCTGGCTCAGAGATCAAAATCTGCTCTGCACTTTGACTTTTTAGTGACTCTTTAGAGCAAGCTTCCTATCATATTTATTTATACTCTGAAAACAAGTTCTCCAACTATATTCGCATGTCTAATAACAAATTTGACATTAAAAATTGGAGGAAAATGCACACCTCTAGGAGTTCTTGACCTTGCTCATGGAGTAGAATATGCTCTGCACTTTGACTTTTTAGTGTCTCTATTCGCAAGCTTCCTTACATTTTTATACTCTGAAAACATGTTCTTCAACTATATTCTCATGTGTAATAACTAATTTGACCATAAAAATGGCAAGAAAATGCTCACTTCAAGGAGTTCTTGACCTGACTCATAAAGTAGAATGAGCTCTGCACTGTGAGTTTTTAGTGACTCTATGGTGCAAGCTTTGTAGCAGTTATATACTCTGAAAACATGTTATCCAACTATATTAGCATTTCTAATACCTAATTTGACCATAAAAATGACAAGAAAATGATCACTTCAAGTACTTCTTGACCAGGCTCACAGAGTAGAATCAGTTATGCACTGTGAGTTTTTAGTGACTCAATTGCGCAAGCTTCCAAGCATTTTTATAGTCTAAAAACATGTTCTCCACATATATCCTCATGTCTAATAACTAATTTGACCACAAAAATGGCAAGAAAATGCTAACTACAAGGAGTTCTTGACCTAGCTCAGTGAGTAGAATCAGCTCTGCACTTTGACTTTTTAGTAACTCTTTGGAGCAAGCTTCCTATCATTTTTATACTCTGAAAACAAGTTCTCCAACTATATTCGCATGTCTAATAACTAATTTGACCATAAAAATGACAAGAAAATGCTCACTTCAAGTACTTCTTGACCAGGCTCACAGAGTAGAATCAACTATGCACTGTGAGTTTTTAGTGACTCAATGGCGCATGCTTCCTAGCATTTTTATAGTTTGAAAACATACTCTCCACATATATCCTCATGTCTAATAACTAATTTGACCACAAAAATGGCAAGAAAATGCTAACTTCAAGGAGTTCTTGACCTGGCTCAGGGATCAGAATCTGCTCTGCACTTTGACTTTTTAGTGACTCTTTGGAGCAAGCTTCCTATCATATTTATTTATACTCTGAAAAAAGTTCTCCAACTATATTCGCATGTCTAATAACAAATTTGACAATAAAAATTGGAGGAAAATACACACCTCTAGGTGTTCTTGACCTTGCTCATGGAGTAGAATATGCTCTGCACTTTGACTTTTTAGTGTCTCTATTCGCAAGCTTCCTTGCATTTTTATACTCTGAAAACATGTTCTTCAACTATATTCTCATGTGTAATAACTAATTTGACCATAAAAATGGCAAGAAAATGCTCACTTCAAGGAGTTCTTGACCTGGCTCATAAAGTAGAATGAGCTCTGCACTGTGAGTTTTTAGTGACTCTATGGTGCAAGCTTTGTAGCAGTTATATACTCTGAAAACATGTTATCCAACTATATTAGCATTTCTAATAACTAATTTGACCATAAAAATGACAAGAAAATGATCACTTCAAGTACTTCTTGACCAGGCTCACAGAGTAGAATCAGTTATGCACTGTGAGTTTTTAGTGACTCAATGGCGCAAGCTTCCAAGCATTTTTATAGTCTAAAAAAATGTTCTCCACATATATCCTCATGTCTAATAACTAATTTGACCACAAAAATGGCAAGAAAATGCTAACTACAAGGAGTTCTTGACCTAGCTCAGTGAGTAGAATCAGCTCTGCACTTTGACTTTTTAGTAACTCTTTGGAGCAAGCTTCCTATCATTTTTATACTCTGAAAACAAGTTCTCCAACTATATTCGCATGTCTAATAACTAATTTGACCATAAAAATGACAAGAAAATGCTCACTTCAAGTACTTCTTGACCAGGCTCACAGAGTAGAATCAACTATGCACTGTGAGTTTTTAGTGACTCAATGGCGCATGCTTCCTAGCATTTTTATAGTTTGAAAACATACTCTCCACATATATCCTCATGTCTAATAACTAATTTGACCACAAAAATGGCAAGAAAATGCTAACTTCAAGGAGTTCTTGACCTGGCTCAGGGATCAGAATCTGCTCTGCACTTTGACTTTTTAGTGACTCTTTGGAGCAAGCTTCCTATCATATTTATTTATACTCTGAAAACAAGTTCTCCAACTATATTCGCATGTCTAATAACAAATTTGACAATAAAAATTGGAGGAAAATACACACCTCTAGGTGTTCTTGACCTTGCTCATGGAGTAGAATATGCTCTGCACTTTGACTTTTTAGTGTCTCTATTCGCAAGCTTCCTTGCATTTTTATACTCTGAAAACATGTTCTTCAACTATATTCTCATGTGTAATAACTAATTTGACCATAAAAATGGCAAGAAAATGCTCACTTCAAGGAGTTCTTGACCTGACTCATAAAGTAGAATGAGCTCTGCACTGTGAGTTTTTAGTGACTCTATGGTGCAAGCTTTGTAGCAGTTATATACTCTGAAAACATGTTATCCAACTATATTAGCATTTCTAATAACTAATTTGACCATAAAAATGACAAGAAAATGATCACTTCAAGTACTTCTTGACCAGGCTCACAGAGTAGAATCAGTTATGCACTGTGAGTTTTTAGTGACTCAATGGCGCAAGCTTCCAAGCATTTTTATAGTCTAAAAAAATGTTCTCCACATATATCCTCATGTCTAATAACTAATTTGACCACAAAAATGGCAAGAAAATGCTAACTACAAGGAGTTCTTGACCTAGCTCAGTGAGTAGAATCAGCTCTGCACTTTGACTTTTTAGTAACTCTTTGGAGCAAGCTTCCTATCATTTTTATACTCTGAAAACAAGTTCTCCAACTATATTCGCATGTCTAATAACTAATTTGACCATAAAAATGACAAGAAATGCTCACTTCAAGTACTTCTTGACCAGGCTCACAGAGTAGAATCAACTATGCACTGTGAGTTTTTATTGACTCAATGACGCATGCTTCCTAGCATTTTTATAATTTGAAAACATACTCTCCACATATATCCTCATGTCTAATAACTAATTTGACCACAAAAATGGCAAGAAAATGCTAACTTCAAGGAGTTCTTGACCTGGCTCAGGGATCAGAATCAGCTCTGCACTTTGACTTTTTAGTGACTCTTTAGAGCAAGCTTCCTATCATATTTATTTATACTCTAAAAACAAGTTCTCCAACTATATTCGCATGTCTAATAACAAATTTGACATTAAAAATTGGAGGAAAATGCACACCTCTAGGAGTTCTTGACCTTGCTCATGGAGTAGAATATGCTCTGCACTTTGACTTTTTAGTGACTCTATTCGCAAGCTTCCTTGCATTTTTATACTCTGAAAACATGTTCTTCAACTATATTCTCATGTGTAATAACTAATTTGACCATAAAAATGGCAAGAAAATGCTCACTTCAAGGAGTTCTTGACCTGGCTCATAAAGTAGAATGAGCTCTGCACTGTGAGTGTTTAGTGACTCTATGGTGCAAGCTTTGTAGCAGTTATATACTCTGAAAACATGTTATCCAACTATATTACCATTTCTAATAACTAATTTGACCATAAAAATGACAAGAAAATGATCACTTCAAGTACTTCTTGACCAGGCTCACAGAGTAGAATCAGTTATGCACTGTGAGTTTTTAGTGACTCAATGGCGCAATCTTCCAAGCACTTTTATAGTCTAAAAAAATGTTCTCCACGTATATCCTCATGTCTAATAACTAATTTGACCACAAAAATGGCAAGAAAATGCTAACTACAAGGAGTTCTTGAAGTAGCTATGTGAGTAGAATCAGCTCTGCACTTTGACTTTTTTGTAACTCTTTGGAGAAAGCTTCCTATCATTTTTATACTCTGAAAACAAGTTCTCCAACTATATTCGCATGTATAATAACTAATTTGACCATAAAAATGACAAGAAAATGCTCACTTCAAGTACTTCTTGACCAGGCTCACAAGAGTAGAATCAACTATGCACTGTGAGTATTTAGTGACTCAATGGCGCATGCTTCCTAGCATTTTTATAGTTTGAAAACATACTCTCCACATATATCCTCATGTCTATTAACTAATTTGACCACAAAAATGACAAGAAAATGCTAACTTCAAGGAGTTCTTGACCTTTCTCAGGGAACAGAATCTGCTCTACACTTTGACTTTTTAGTGACTCTTTGGAGCAAGCTTCCTATCATATTTATTTATACTCTGAAAACAAGTTCTACAACTATATTCGCATGTCTAATAACAAATTTGACAATAAAAATTGGAGGAAAATACACACCTCTAGGTGTTCTTGACCATGCTCATGGAGTAGAATATGCTCTGCACTTTGACTTTTTAGTGTCTCTATTCGCAAGCTTCCTTGCATTTTTATACTCTGAAAACATGTTCTTCAACTATATTCTCATGTGTAATAACTAATTTGTCCATAAAAATGGCAAGAAAATGGTCACTTCAAGAAGTTCTTGACCTGGCTCATAAAGTAGAATGAGCTCTGCACTGTTAGTTTTTAGTGATTCTATGGTGCAAGCTTTGTAGCAGTTATATACTCTGAAAACATGTTATCCAACTATATTAGAATTTCTAATAACTAATTTGACCATAAAAATGACATGAAAATGATCACTTCAAGTACTTCTTGACCAGGCTCACAGAGTAGAATAAGTTATGCACTGTGAGTTTTTAGTGACTCAATGGCGCAATCTTCAAGCACTTTTATAGTCTAAAAAAATGTTCTCCACATATATCCTCATGTCTAATAACTAATTTGACTACAAAAATGGCAATAAAATGCTAACTACAAGGAGTTCTTGACCTAGCTATGTGAGTAGAATCAGCTTTGCACTTTGACTTTTTAGAAACTCTTTGGAGCAAGCTTCCTATCATTTTTATACTCTGAAAACAAGTTCTACAACTATATTCGCATGTCTAATCACTAATTTGACCATAAAAATGACAAGAAAATGCTCACTTCAAGGAGTTCTTGACCTGGCTCACAGAGTAGAATCAACTATGCATTGTGAGTTTTTAGTGACTCAATGGCGCAAGCTTCCTAGCATTTTTATAGTCTGAAAACATGTTTTCCACATATATCCTCATGTCTAATAACTAATTTGACCACAAAAATGGCAAGAAAATGCTAACTACAAGGAGTTCTTGACCTGGCTCAGTGAGTAGAATCAGCTCTGCACTTTGATTTTTTAGTAACTCTTTGGAGCAAGCTTCCTATCATTTTTATACTCTGAAAACAAGTTCTCCAACTATATTCGCATGTCTAATAACTAATTTGACCATAAAAATGACAAGAAAATGCTCACTTCAAGTACTTCTTGACCAGGCTCACAGAGTAGAATCAACTATGCACTTGTGAGTTTTTAGTGACTCAATGGCGCATGCTTCCTAGCATTTTTATAGTTTGAAAACATACTCTCCACATATATCCTCATGTCTAATAACCAATTTGACCACAAAAATGGCAAGAAAATGCTAACTTCAAGGAGTTCTTGACCTGGCTCAGGGATCAGAATCTGCTCTGCACTTTGACTTTTTAGTGACTCTTTGGAGCAAGCTTCCTATCATATTTATTTATACTCTGAAAAAAATTCTCCAACTATATTCGCATGTCTAATAACAAATTTGACAATAAAAATTGGATGAAAATGCACACCTCTAGGTGTTCTTGACCTTGCTCATGGAGTAGAATATGCTCTGCACTTTGACTTTTTAGTGTCTCTATTCGCAAGCTTCCTTGCATTTTTATACTCTGAAAACATGTTCTTCAACTATATTCTCATGTGTAATAACTAATTTGACCATAAAAATGGCAAGAAAATGCTCACTTCAAGGATTTCTTGGCCTGGCTCATAAAGTAGAATGAGCTCTGCACTGTGAGTTTTTAGTGACTCTATGGTGCAATCTTTGTAGCAGTTATATAATGTGAAAACATGTTATCCAACTATATTAGCATTTCTAATTCCTAATTTGACCATAAAAATAACAAGAAAATGATCACTTCAAGTACTTCTTGACCAGGCTCACAGAGTAGAATCAGTTATGCACTGTGAGTTTTTAGTGACTCAATGGCGCAAGCTTCCATGCATTTTTATAGTCTAAAAAAATGTTCTCCACATATATCCTCATGTCTAATAACTAAATTGACCACAAAAATGGCAATAAAATGCTAACTACAAGAGTTCTTCACCTAACTTAATGAGTAGAATCAGCTCTGCACTTTGACTTTTTAGAAACTCTTTGGAGCAAGCTTCCTATCATTTTTATACTCTGAAAACAAGTTCTACAACTATATTCGCATGTTTAATAACTAATTTGACCATAAAAATGACAATAAAATGCTCACTTAAAGGAGTTCTTTACCTGGCTCACAGAGTATAATCAACTATGCACTGTGAGTTTTTAGTGACTCAATGGCGCATGCTTCCTAGCATTTTTATAGTTTGAAAACATACTCTCCACATATATTCTCATGTCTAATAACTAATTTGACCACAAAAATGGCAAGAAAATGCTAACTTCAAGGAGTTCTTGACCTGGCTCAGGAATCAGAATCAGCTCTGCACTTTGACTTTTTAGTGACTCTTTGGAGCAAGCTTCCTATCTTATTTATTTATACTCTGAAAAAAAGTTCTCCAACTATATTCGCATTTCTAATAATAAATTTGACAATAAAAATTGGTGGAAAAGGCACACCTCTAGGAGTTCTTGACCTTGCTCATGGAGTAGAATATGCTCTACACCTTAACTTTTTAGTGACTCTATTCGCAAGCTTTCTTGCATTTTTATACTCTGAAAACATGTTCTTCAACTATATTCTCATGTGTATAATTAATTTGACCATAAAAATGGCAAGAAAATGCTCACTTCAAGGATTTCTTGACTTGACTCATAAAGTAGAATGAGCTCTGCACTGTGAGTTTTTAGTGACTCTATTGTGCAAGCTTTGTAGTAGTTATATACTCTGAAAACATGTTATCCAACTATATTAGCATTTCTAATAACTAATTTGACCATAAAAATGACATGAAAATGATCACTTCAAGTACTTCTTGACCAGGCTCACAGAGTAGAATAAGTTATGCACTGTGAGTTTTTAGTGACTCAATGGCGCTATCATCCAAGCACTTTTATAGTCTAAAAAAATGTTCTCCACATATATCCTCATGTCTAATAACTAATTTGACTACAAAAATGGCAATAAAATGCTAACTACAAGGAGTTCTTGACCTAGCTATGTGAGTAGAATCAGCTCTGCACTTTGACTTTTTAGAAACTCTTTGGAGCAAGCTTCTTATCATTTTTATACTCTGAAAACAAGTTCTACAACTATATTTGCATGTCTAATAACTAATTTGACCATAAAAATTACAATAAAATGCTCACTTAAAGGAGTTCTTGACCTGGCTCACAGAGTAAAATCAACTATGCATTGTGAGTTTTTAGTGACTCAATGGCGCATGCTTCCTAGCATTTTTATAGTTTGAAAACATACTTTACACATATATCCTCATGTCTAATAACTAATTTGGCCAAAAAAATGGCAAGAAAATGCTAACTTAAAGGAGTTCTTGACCTGGCTCAAGGATCAGAATCAGCTCTGCACTTTAACTTTTAGTGACTCTTTGGAGCAAGTTTCCTATCATATTTATTTATACTCTGAAAAAAAGTTCTCCAACTATATTCGCATGTCTAATAACAAATTTGACAATAAAAATTGGAGGAAAATGCACACCTCTAGGAGTTCTTGACCTTGCTCATGGAGTAGAATATACTCTACACTTTAACTTTTTAGTGACTCTATTCGCTAGCTTTCTTGCATTTTTATACTCTGAAAACATGTTCTTCAACTATATTCTCATGTGTATAACTAATTTGACCATAAAAATGGCAAGAAAATGCTCACTTCAAGGATTTCTTGACCTGGCTCATAAAGTAGAATGAGCTCTGCACTGTGAGTTTTTAGTGACTCTATGGTGCAAGCTTTGTAGCAGTTATATACTCTGAAAACATGTTATCCAACTATATTAGCATTTCTAATAACTAATTTGACCATAAAAATGACAAGAAAATGATCACTTCAAGTACTTCTTGACCAGGCTCACAGAGTAGAATCAGTTATGCACTGTGAGTTTTTAGTGACTCAATGGCGCAATTTCCAAGCACTTTTATAGTCTAAAAAAATGTTCTCCACATATATCCTCATGTCTAATAACTAATTTGACCACAAAAATGGCAAGAAAATGCTAACTACAAGGAGTTCTTGACCTAGCTCATGTGAGTAGAATCAGCTCTGCACTTTGACTTTTTAGTAACTCTTTGGAGCAAGCTTCCTATCATTTTTATACTCTGAAAACAAGTTCTCCAACTATATTCGCATGTCTAATAACTAATTTGACCATAAAAATGACAAGAAAATGCTCACTTCAAGTACTTCTTGACCAGGCTCACAGAGTAGAATCAACTATGCACTGTGAGTTTTTAGTGACTCAATGGCGCATGCTTCCTAGCATTTTTATAGTTTGAAAACATACTCTCCACATATATCCTCATGTCTAATAACTAATTTGACCACAAAAATGGCAAGAAAATGCTAACTTCAAGGAGTTCTTGACCTGGCTCAGGGATCAGAATCTGCTCTGCACTTTGACTTTTTAGTGACTCTTTGGAGCAAGCTTCCTATCATATTTATTTATACTCTGAAAACAAGTTCTCCAACTATATTCGCATGTCTAATAACAAATTTGACAATAAAAATTGGAGGAAAATACACACCTCTAGGTGTTCTTGACCTTGCTCATGGAGTAGAATATGCTCTGCACTTTGACTTTTTAGTGTCTCTATTCGCAAGCTTCCTTGCATTTTTATACTCTGAAAACATGTTCTTCAACTATATTCTCATGTGTAATAACTAATTTGACCATAAAAATGGCAAGAAAATGCTCACTTCAAGGAGTTCTTGACCTGGCTCATAAAGTAGAATGAGCTCTGCACTGTGAGTTTTTAGTGACTCTATGGTGCAAGCTTTGTAGCAGTTATATACTCTGAAAACATGTTATCCAACTATATTAGCATTTCTAATAACTAATTTGACCATAAAAATGACAAGAAAATGATCACTTCAAGTACTTCTTGACCAGGCTCACAGAGTAGAATCAGTTATGCACTGTGAGTTTTTAGTGACTCAATGGCGCAATCTTCCAAGCACTTTTATAGTCTAAAAAAATGTTCTCCACATATATCCTCATGTCTAATAACTAATTTGACCACAAAAATGGCAAGAAAATGCTAACTACAAGGAGTTCTTGACCTAGCTCAGTGAGTAGAATCAGCTCTGCACTTTGACTTTTTAGTAACTCTTTGGAGCAAGCTTCCTATCATTTTTATACTCTGAAAACAAGTTCTCCAACTATATTCGCATGTCTAATAACTAATTTGACCATAAAAATGACAAGAAAATGCTCACTTCAAGTACTTCTTGACCAGGCTCACAGAGTAGAATCAACTATGCACTGTGAGTTTTTAGTGACTCAATGGCGCATGCTTCCTAGCATTTTTATAGTTTGAAAACATACTCTCCACATATATCCTCATGTCTAATAACTAATTTGACCACAAAAATGGCAAGAAAATGCTAACTTCAAGGAGTTCTTGACCTGGCTCAGGGATCAGAATCTGCTCTGCACTTTGACTTTTTAGTGACTCTTTGGAGCAAGCTTCCTATCATATTTATTTATACTCTGAAAACAAGTTCTCCAACTATATTCGCATGTCTAATAACAAATTTGACAATAAAAATTGGAGGAAAATGCACACCTCTAGGTGTTCTTGACCTTGCTCATGGAGTAGAATATGCTCTGCACTTTGACTTTTTAGTGTCTCTATTCGCAAGCTTCTTGCATTTTTATACTCTGAAAACATGTTCTTCAACTATATTCTCATGTGTAATAACTAATTTGACCATAAAAATGGCAAGAAAATGCTCACTTCAAGGAGTTCTTGACCTGGCTCATAAAGTAGAATGAGCTCTGCACTGTGAGTTTTTAGTGACTCTATGGTGCAAGCTTTGTAGCAGTTATATACTCTGAAAACATGTTATCCAACTATATTAGCATTTCTAATAACTAATTTGACCATAAAAATGACAAGAAAATGATCACTTCAAGTACTTCTTGACCAGGCTCACAGAGTAGAATCAGTTATGCACTGTGAGTTTTTAGTGACTCAATGGCGCAATCTTCCAAGCACTTTTATAGTCTAAAAAATGTTCTCCACATATATCCTCATGTCTAATAACTAATTTGACCACAAAAATGGCAAGAAAATGCTAACTACAAGGAGTTCTTGACCTAGCTCAGTGAGTAGAATCAGCTCTGCACTTTGACTTTTTAGTAACTCTTTGGAGCAAGCTTCCTATCATTTTTATACTCTGAAAACAAGTTCTCCAACTATATTCGCATGTCTAATAACTAATTTGACCATAAAAATGACAAGAAAATGCTCACTTCAAGTACTTCTTGACCAGGCTCACAGAGTAGAATCAACTATGCACTGTGAGTTTTTAGTGACTCAATGGCGCATGCTTCCTAGCATTTTTATAGTTTGAAAACATACTCTCCACATATATCCTCATGTCTAATAACTAATTTGACCACAAAAATGGCAAGAAAATGCTAACTTCAAGGAGTTCTTGACCTGGCTCAGGGATCAGAATCTGCTCTGCACTTTGACTTTTTAGTGACTCTTTGGAGCAAGCTTCCTATCATATTTATTTATACTCTGAAAACAAGTTCTCCAACTATATTCGCATGTCTAATAACAAATTTGACAATAAAAATTGGAGGAAAATACACACCTCTAGGTGTTCTTGACCTTGCTCATGGAGTAGAATATGCTCTGCACTTTGACTTTTTAGTGTCTCTATTCGCAAGCTTCCTTGCATTTTTATACTCTGAAAACATGTTCTTCAACTATATTCTCATGTGTAATAACTAATTTGACCATAAAAATGGCAAGAAAATGCTCACTTCAAGGAGTTCTTGACCTGGCTCATAAAGTAGAATGAGCTCTGCACTGTGAGTTTTTAGTGACTCTATGGTGCAAGCTTTGTAGCAGTTATATACTCTGAAAACATGTTATCCAACTATATTAGCATTTCTAATAACTAATTTGACCATAAAAATGACAAGAAAATGATCACTTCAAGTACTTCTTGACCAGGCTCACAGAGTAGAATCAGTTATGCACTGTGAGTTTTTAGTGACTCAATGGCGCAATCTTCCAAGCATTTTTATAGTCTAAAAAATGTTCTCCACATATATCCTCATGTCTAATAACTAATTTGACCACAAAAATGGCAAGAAAATGCTAACTACAAGGAGTTCTTGACCTAGCTCAGTGAGTAGAATCAGCTCTGCACTTTGACTTTTTAGTAACTCTTTGGAGCAAGCTTCCTATCATTTTTATACTCTGAAAACAAGTTCTCCAACTATATTCGCATGTCTAATAACTAATTTGACCATAAAAATGACAAGAAAATGCTCACTTCAAGTACTTCTTGACCAGGCTCACAGAGTAGAATCAACTATGCACTGTGAGTTTTTAGTGACTCAATGGCGCATGCTTCCTAGCATTTTTATAGTTTGAAAACATACTCTCCACATATATCCTCATGTCTAATAACTAATTTGACCACAAAAATGGCAAGAAAATGCTAACTTCAAGGAGTTCTTGACCTGGCTCAGGGATCAGAATCTGCTCTGCACTTTGACTTTTTAGTGACTCTTTGGAGCAAGCTTCCTATCATATTTATTTATACTCTGAAAAAAAGTTCTCCAACTATATTCGCATGTCTAATAACAAATTTGACAATAAAAATTGGAGGAAAATGCACACCTCTAGGTGTTCTTGACCTTGCTCATGGAGTAGAATATGCTCTGCACTTTGACTTTTTAGTGTCTCTATTCGCAAGCTTCCTTGCATTTTTATACTCTGAAAACATGTTCTTCAACTATATTCTCATGTGTAATAACTAATTTGACCATAAAAATGGCAAGAAAATGCTCACTTCAAGGAGTTCTTGACCTGGCTCATAAAGTAGAATGAGCTCTGCACTGTGAGTTTTTAGTGACTCTATGGTGCAAGCTTTGTAGCAGTTATATACTCTGAAAACATGTTATCCAACTATATTAGCATTTCTAATAACTAATTTGACCATAAAAATGACAAGAAAATGATCACTTCAAGTACTTCTTGACCAGGCTCACAGAGTAGAATCAGTTATGCACTGTGAGTTTTTAGTGACTCAATGGCGCAAGCTTCCAAGCATTTTTATAGTCTAAAAAAATGTTCTCCACATATATCCTCATGTCTAATAACTAATTTGACCACAAAAATGGCAAGAAAATGCTAACTACAAGGAGTTCTTGACCTAGCTCAGTGAGTAGAATCAGCTCTGCACTTTGACTTTTTAGTAACTCTTTGGAGCAAGCTTCCTATCATTTTTATACTCTGAAAACAAGTTCTCCAACTATATTCGCATGTCTAATAACTAATTTGACCATAAAAATGACAAGAAAATGCTCACTTCAAGTACTTCTTGACCAGGCTCACAGAGAGTAGAATCAACTATGCACTGTGAGTTTTTAGTGACTCAATGGCGCATGCTTCCTAGCATTTTTATAGTTTGAAAACATACTCTCCACATATATCCTCATGTCTAATAACTAATTTGACCACAAAAATGGCAAGAAAATGCTAACTTCAAGGAGTTCTTGACCTGGCTCAGGGATCAGAATCTGCTCTGCACTTTGACTTTTTAGTGACTCTTTGGAGCAAGCTTCCTATCATATTTATTTATACTCTGAAAACAAGTTCTCCAACTATATTCGCATGTCTAATAACAAATTTGACAATAAAAATTGGAGGAAAATGCACACCTCTAGCACTTTGACTTTTTAGTGTCTCTATTCGCAAGCTTCCTTGCATTTTTATACTCTGAAAACATGTTCTTCAACTATATTCTCATGTGTAATAACTAATTTGACCATAAAAATGGCAAGAAAATGCTCACTTCAAGGAGTTCTTGACCTGGCTCATAAAGTAGAATGAGCTCTGCACTGTGAGTTTTTAGTGACTCTATGGTGCAAGCTTTGTAGCAGTTATATACTCTGAAAACATGTTATCCAACTATATTAGCATTTCTAATAACTAATTTGACCATAAAAATGACAAGAAAATGATCACTTCAAGTACTTCTTGACCAGGCTCACAGAGTAGAATCAGTTATGCACTGTGAGTTTTTAGTGACTCAATGGCGCAAGCTTCCAAGCATTTTTATAGTCTAAAAACATGTTCTCCACATATATCCTCATGTCTAATAACTAATTTGACCACAAAAATGGCAAGAAAATGCTAACTACAAGGAGTTCTTGACCTAGCTCAGTGAGTAGAATCAGCTCTGCACTTTGACTTTTTAGTAACTCTTTGGAGCAAGCTTCCTATCATTTTTATACTCTGAAAACAAGTTCTCCAACTATATTCGCATGTCTAATAACTAATTTGACCATAAAAATGACAAGAAAATGCTCACTTCAAGTACTTCTTGACCAGGCTCACAGAGTAGAATCAACTATGCACTGTGAGTTTTTAGTGACTCAATGCGCATGCTTCCTAGCATTTTTATAGTTTGAAAACATACTCTCCACATATATCCTCATGTCTAATAACTAATTTGACCACAAAAATGGCAAGAAAATGCTAACTTCAAGGAGTTCTTGACCTGGCTCAGGGATCAGAATCTGCTCTGCACTTTGACTTTTTAGTGACTCTTTGGAGCAAGCTTCCTATCATATTTATTTATACTCTGAAAACAAGTTCTCCAACTATATTCGCATGTCTAATAACAAATTTGACAATAAAAATTGGAGGAAAATACACACCTCTAGGTGTTCTTGACCTTGCTCATGGAGTAGAATATGCTCTGCACTTTGACTTTTTAGTGTCTCTATTCGCAAGCTTCCTTGCATTTTTATACTCTGAAAACATGTTCTTCAACTATATTCTCATGTGTAATAACTAATTTGACCATAAAAATGGCAAGAAAATGCTCACTTCAAGGAGTTCTTGACCTGGCTCATAAAGTAGAATGAGCTCTGCACTGTGAGTTTTTAGTGACTCTATGGTGCAAGCTTTGTAGCAGTTATATACTCTGAAAACATGTTATCCAACTATATTAGCATTTCTAATAACTAATTTGACCATAAAAATGACAAGAAAATGATCACTTCAAGTACTTCTTGACCAGGCTCACAGAGTAGAATCAGTTATGCACTGTGAGTTTTTAGTGACTCAATGGCGCAAGCTTCCAAGCATTTTTATAGTCTAAAAACATGTTCTCCACATATATCCTCATGTCTAATAACTAATTTGACCACAAAAATGGCAAGAAAATGCTAACTACAAGGAGTTCTTGACCTAGCTCAGTGAGTAGAATCAGCTCTGCACTTTGACTTTTTAGTAACTCTTTGGAGCAAGCTTCCTATCATTTTTATACTCTGAAAACAAGTTCTCCAACTATATTCGCATGTCTAATAACTAATTTGACCATAAAAATGACAAGAAAATGCTCACTTCAAGTACTTCTTGACCAGGCTCACAGAGTAGAATCAACTATGCACTGTGAGTTTTTAGTGACTCAATGGCGCATGCTTCCTAGCATTTTTATAGTTTGAAAACATACTCTCCACATATATCCTCATGTCTAATAACTAATTTGACCACAAAAATGGCAAGAAAATGCTAACTTCAAGGAGTTCTTGACCTGGCTCAGGGATCAGAATCTGCTCTGCACTTTGACTTTTTAGTGACTCTTTGGAGCAAGCTTCCTATCATATTTATTTATACTCTGAAAACAAGTTCTCCAACTATATTCGCATGTCTAATAACAAATTTGACAATAAAAATTGGAGGAAAATACACACCTCTAGGTGTTCTTGACCTTGCTCATGGAGTAGAATATGCTCTGCACTTTGACTTTTTAGTGTCTCTATTCGCAAGCTTCCTTGCATTTTTATACTCTGAAAACATGTTCTTCAACTATATTCTCATGTGTAATAACTAATTTGACCATAAAAATGGCAAGAAAATGCTCACTTCAAGGAGTTCTTGACCTGGCTCATAAAGTAGAATGAGCTCTGCACTGTGAGTTTTTAGTGACTCTATGGTGCAAGCTTTGTAGCAGTTATATACTCTGAAAACATGTTATCCAACTATATTAGCATTTCTAATAACTAATTTGACCATAAAAATGACAAGAAAATGATCACTTCAAGTACTTCTTGACCAGGCTCACAGAGTAGAATCAGTTATGCACTGTGAGTTTTTAGTGACTCAATGGCGCAAGCTTCCAAGCATTTTATAGTCTAAAAAAATGTTCTCCACATATATCCTCATGTCTAATAACTAATTTGACCACAAAAATGGCAAGAAAATGCTAACTACAAGGAGTTCTTGACCTAGCTCAGTGAGTAGAATCAGCTCTGCACTTTGACTTTTTAGTAACTCTTTGGAGCAAGCTTCCTATCATTTTTATACTCTGAAAACAAGTTCTCCAACTATATTCGCATGTCTAATAACTAATTTGACCATAAAAATGACAAGAAAATGCTCACTTCAAGTACTTCTTGACCAGGCTCACAGAGTAGAATCAACTATGCACTGTGAGTTTTTAGTGACTCAATGGCGCATGCTTCCTAGCATTTTTATAGTTTGAAAACATACTCTCCACATATATCCTCATGTCTAATAACTAATTTGACCACAAAAATGGCAAGAAAATGCTAACTTCAAGGAGTTCTTGACCTGGCTCAGGGATCAGAATCTGCTCTGCACTTTGACTTTTTAGTGACTCTTTGGAGCAAGCTCCTATCATATTTATTTATACTCTGAAAACAAGTTCTCCAACTATATTCGCATGTCTAATAACAAATTTGACAATAAAAATTGGAGGAAAATACACACCTCTAGGTGTTCTTGACCTTGCTCATGGAGTAGAATATGCTCTGCACTTTGACTTTTTAGTGTCTCTATTCGCAAGCTTCCTTGCATTTTTATACTCTGAAAACATGTTCTTCAACTATATTCTCATGTGTAATAACTAATTTGACCATAAAAATGGCAAGAAAATGCTCACTTCAAGGAGTTCTTGACCTGGCTCATAAAGTAGAATGAGCTCTGCACTGTGAGTTTTTAGTGACTCTATGGTGCAAGCTTTGTAGCAGTTATATACTCTGAAAACATGTTATCCAACTATATTAGCATTTCTAATAACTAATTTGACCATAAAAATGACAAGAAAATGATCACTTCAAGTACTTCTTGACCAGGCTCACAGAGTAGAATCAGTTATGCACTGTGAGTTTTTAGTGACTCAATGGCGCAAGCTTCCAAGCATTTTTATAGTCTAAAAACATGTTCTCCACATATATCCTCATGTCTAATAACTAATTTGACCACAAAAATGGCAAGAAAATGCTAACTACAAGGAGTTCTTGACCTAGCTCAGTGAGTAGAATCAGCTCTGCACTTTGACTTTTTAGTAACTCTTTGGAGCAAGCTTCCTATCATTTTTATACTCTGAAAACAAGTTCTCCAACTATATTCGCATGTCTAATAACTAATTTGACCATAAAAATGACAAGAAAATGCTCACTTCAAGTACTTCTTGACCAGGCTCACAGAGTAGAATCAACTATGCACTGTGAGTTTTTAGTGACTCAATGGCGCATGCTTCCTAGCATTTTTATAGTTTGAAAACATACTCTCCACATATATCCTCATGTCTAATAACTAATTTGACCACAAAAATGGCAAGAAAATGCTAACTTCAAGGAGTTCTTGACCTGGCTCAGGGATCAGAATCTGCTCTGCACTTTGACTTTTTAGTGACTCTTTGGAGCAAGCTTCCTATCATATTTATTTATACTCTGAAAACAAGTTCTCCAACTATATTCGCATGTCTAATAACAAATTTGACAATAAAAATTGGAGGAAAATGCACACCTCTAGGTGTTCTTGACCTTGCTCATGGAGTAGAATATGCTCTGCACTTTGACTTTTTAGTGTCTCTATTCGCAAGCTTCCTTGCATTTTTATACTCTGAAAACATGTTCTTCAACTATATTCTCATGTGTAATAACTAATTTGACCATAAAAATGGCAAGAAAATGCTCACTTCAAGGAGTTCTTGACCTGGCTCATAAAGTAGAATGAGCTCTGCACTGTGAGTTTTTAGTGACTCTATGGTGCAAGCTTTGTAGCAGTTATATACTCTGAAAACATGTTATCCAACTATATTAGCATTTCTAATAACTAATTTGACCATAAAAATGACAAGAAAATGATCACTTCAAGTACTTCTTGACCAGGCTCACAGAGTAGAATCAGTTATGCACTGTGAGTTTTTAGTGACTCAATGGCGCAATCTTCCAAGCACTTTTATAGTCTAAAAAAATGTTCTCCACATATATCCTCATGTCTAATAACTAATTTGACCACAAAAATGGCAAGAAAATGCTAACTACAAGGAGTTCTTGACCTAGCTCAGTGAGTAGAATCAGCTCTGCACTTTGACTTTTTAGTAACTCTTTGGAGCAAGCTTCCTATCATTTTTATACTCTGAAAACAAGTTCTCCAACTATATTCGCATGTCTAATAACTAATTTGACCATAAAAATGACAAGAAAATGCTCACTTCAAGTACTTCTTGACCAGGCTCACAGAGTAGAATCAACTATGCACTGTGAGTTTTTAGTGACTCAATGGCGCATGCTTCCTAGCATTTTTATAGTTTGAAAACATACTCTCCACATATATCCTCATGTCTAATAACTAATTTGACCACAAAAATGGCAAGAAAATGCTAACTTCAAGGAGTTCTTGACCTGGCTCAGGGATCAGAATCTGCTCTGCACTTTGACTTTTTAGTGACTCTTTGGAGCAAGCTTCCTATCATATTTATTTATACTCTGAAAACAAGTTCTCCAACTATATTCGCATGTCTAATAACAAATTTGACAATAAAAATTGGAGGAAAATACACACCTCTAGGTGTTCTTGACCTTGCTCATGGAGTAGAATATGCTCTGCACTTTGACTTTTTAGTGTCTCTATTCGCAAGCTTCCTTGCATTTTTATACTCTGAAAACATGTTCTTCAACTATATTCTCATGTGTAATAACTAATTTGACCATAAAAATGGCAAGAAGTTTTGACCTGGCTCATAAAGTAGAATGAGCTCTGCACTGTGAGTTTTTAGTGACTCTATGGTGCAAGCTTTGTAGCAGTTATATACTCTGAAAACATGTTATCCAACTATATTAGCATTTCTAATAACTAATTTGACCATAAAAATGACAAGAAAATGATCACTTCAAGTACTTCTTGACCAGGCTCACAGAGTAGAATCAGTTATGCACTGTGAGTTTTTAGTGACTCAATGGCGCAAGCTTCCAAACATTTTATAGTCTAAAAACATGTTCTCCACATATATCCTCATGTCTAATAACTAATTTGACCACAAAAATGGCAAGAAAATGCTAACTACAAGGAGTTCTTGACCTAGCTCAGTGAGTAGAATCAGCTCTGCACTTTGACTTTTTAGTAACTCTTTGGAGCAAGCTTCCTATCATTTTTATACTCTAAAAACAAGTTCTCCAACTATATTCGCATGTCTAATAACTAATTTGACCATAAAAATGACAAGAAATGCTCACTTCAAGTACTTCTTGACCAGGCTCACAGAGTAGAATCAACTATGCACTGTGAGTTTTTAGTGACTCAATTGCGCATGCTTCCTAGCATTTTTATAGTTTGAAAACATGCTCTCCACATATATCCTCATGTCTAATAACTAATTTGACCACAAAAATGGCAAGAAAATGCTAACTTCAAGGAGTTCTTGACCTGGCTCAGGGATCAGAATCTGCTCTGCACTTTGACTTTTTAGTGACTCTTTGGAGCAAGCTTCCTATCATATTTATTTATACTCTGAAAACAAGTTCTCAAACTATATTCGCATGTTTAATAACAAATTTGACAATAAAAATTGGAGGAAAATACACACCTCTAGGTGTTCTTGACCTTGCTCATGGAGTAGAATATGCTCTGCACTTTGACTTTTTAGTGTCTCTATTCGCAAGCTTCCTTGCATTTTTATACTCTGAAAACATGTTCTTCAACTATATTCTCATGTGTAATAACTAATTTGACCATAAAAATGGCAAGAAAATGCTCACTTCAAGGAGTTCTTGACCTGGCTCATAAAGTAGAATGAGCTCTGCACTGTGAGTTTTTAGTGACTCTATGGTGCAAGCTTTGTAGCAGTTATATACTCTGAAAACATGTTATCCAACTATATTAGCATTTCTAATAACTAATTTGACCATAAAAATGACAAGAAAATGATCACTTCAAGTACTTCTTGACCAGGCTCACAGAGTAGAATCAGTTATGCACTGTGAGTTTTTAGTGACTCAATGGCGCAATCTTCCAAGCACTTTTAAGTCTAAAAACATGTTCTCCACATATATCCTCATGTCTAATAACTAATTTGACCACAAAAATGGCAAGAAAATGCTAACTACAAGGAGTTCTTGACCTAGCTCAGTGAGTAGAATCAGCTCTGCACTTTGACTTTTTAGTAACTCTTTGGAGCAAGCTTCCTATCATTTTTATACTCTGAAAACAAGTTCTCCAACTATATTCGCATGTCTAATAACTAATTTGACCATAAAAATGACAAGAAAATGCTCACTTCAAGTACTTCTTGACCAGGCTCACAGAGTAGAATCAACTATGCACTGTGAGTTTTTAGTGACTCAATGGCGCATGCTTCCTAGCATTTTTATAGTTTGAAAACATACTCTCCACATATATCCTCATGTCTAATAACTAATTTGACCACAAAAATGGCAAGAAAATGCTAACTTCAAGGAGTTCTTGACCTGGCTCAGGGATCAGAATCTGCTCTGCACTTTGACTTTTTAGTGACTCTTTGGAGCAAGCTTCCTATCATATTTATTTATACTCTGAAAACAAGTTCTCCAACTATATTCGCATGTCTAATAACAAATTTGACAATAAAAATTGGAGGAAAATACACACCTCTAGGTGTTCTTGACCTTGCTCATGGAGTAGAATATGCTCTGCACTTTGACTTTTTAGTGTCTCTATTCGCAAGCTTCCTTGCATTTTTATACTCTGAAAACATGTTCTTCAACTATATTCTCATGTGTAATAACTAATTTGACCATAAAAATTCAAGGAGTTCTTGACCTGGCTCATAAAGTAGAATGAGCTCTGCACTGTGAGTTTTTAGTGACTCTATGGTGCAAGCTTTGTAGCAGTTATATACTCTGAAAACATGTTATCCAACTATATTAGCATTTCTAATAACTAATTTGACCATAAAAATGACAAGAAAATGATCACTTCAAGTACTTCTTGACCAGGCTCACAGAGTAGAATCAGTTATGCACTGTGAGTTTTTAGTGACTCAATGGCGCAAGCTTCCAAGCATTTTTATAGTCTAAAAACATGTTCTCCACATATATCCTCATGTCTAATAACTAATTTGACCACAAAAATGGCAAGAAAATGCTAACTACAAGGAGTTCTTGACCTAGCTCAGTGAGTAGAATCAGCTCTGCACTTTGACTTTTTAGTAACTCTTTGGAGCAAGCTTCCTATCATTTTTATACTCTAAAAAAAGTTCTCCAACTATATTCGCATGTCTAATAACTAATTTGACCATAAAAATGACAAGAAATGCTCACTTCAAGTACTTCTTGACCAGGCTCACAGAGTAGAATCAACTATGCACTGTGAGTTTTTAGTGACTCAATTGCGCATGCTTCCTAGCATTTTTATAGTTTGAAAACATGCTCTCCACATATATCCTCATGTCTAATAACTAATTTGACCACAAAAATGGCAAGAAAATGCTAACTTCAAGGAGTTCTTGACCTGGCTCAGGGATCAGAATCTGCTCTGCACTTTGACTTTTTAGTGACTCTTTGGAGCAAGCTTCCTATCATATTTATTTATACTCTGAAAACAAGTTCTCAAACTATATTCGCATGTTTAATAACAAATTTGACAATAAAAATGGAGGAAAATACACACCTCTAGGTGTTCTTGACCTTGCTCATGGAGTAGAATATGCTCTGCACTTTGACTTTTTAGTGTCTCTATTCGCAAGCTTCCTCATGTCTAAAAACTAATTTGACTACAAAAATGGCAAGAAATGCTCACTTCAAGGAGTTCTTGACCTAGCTATGTGAGTAGAATCAGCTCTGCACTTTGATTTTAGAAACTCATTGGAGCAAGCTTCCTATCATTTTTATACTCTGAAAACAAGTTCTCCAACTATATTCGCATGTCTAATAACTAATTTGACCATAAAAATGACAAGAAAATGCTCACTTCAAGTACTTCTTGACCAGGCTCACAGAGTAGAATCAACTATGCACTGTGAGTTTTAGTGACTCAATGGCGCATGCTTCCTAGCATTTTTATAGTTTGAAAAACATACTTTCCACATATATCCTCATGTCTAATAACTAATTTGACCACAAAAATGGCAAGAAAATGCTAACTTCAAGGAGTTCTTGACCTGGCTCAAGGATCAGAATCAGCTCTGCACTTTGACTTTTTAGTGACTCTTTGGAGCAAGCTTCCTATCATATTTATTTATACTCTGAAAACAAGTTCTCCAACTATATTCGCATGTCTAATAACAAATTTGACAATAAAAATTGGAGGAAAATGCACACCTCTAGGTGTTCTTGACCTTGCTCATGGAGTAGAATATGCTCTGCACTTTGACTTTTTAGTGTCTCTATTCGCAAGCTTCCTTGCATTTTTATACTCTGAAAACATGTTCTTCAACTATATATCTCATGTGTAATAACTAATTTGACCATAAAAATGGCAAGAAAATGCTCACTTCAAGGAGTTCTTGACCTGGCTCATAAAGTAGAATGAGCTCTGCACTGTGAGTTTTTAGTGACTCTATGGTGCAAGCTTTGTAGCAGTTATATACTCTGAAAACATGTTATCCAACTATATTAGCATTTCTAATAACTAATTTGACCATAAAAATGACAAGAAAATGATCACTTCAAGTACTTCTTGACCAGGCTCACAGAGTAGAATCAGTTATGCACTGTGAGTTTTTAGTGACTCAATGGCGCAAGCTTCCAAGCATTTTTATAGTCTAAAAACATGTTCTCCACATATATCCTCATGTCTAATAACTAATTTGACCACAAAAATGGCAAGAAAATGCTAACTACAAGGAGTTCTTGACCTAGCTCAGTGAGTAGAATCAGCTCTGCACTTTGACTTTTTAGTAACTCTTTGGAGCAAGCTTCCTATCATTTTTATACTCTGAAAACAAGTTCTCCAACTATATTCGCATGTCTAATAACTAATTTGACCATAAAAATGACAAGAAAATGCTCACTTCAAGTACTTCTTGACCAGGCTCACAGAGTAGAATCAACTATGCACTGTGAGTTTTTAGTGACTCAATGGCGCATGCTTCCTAGCATTTTTATAGTTTGAAAACATACTCTCCACATATATCCTCATGTCTAATAACTAATTTGACCACAAAAATGGCAAGAAAATGCTAACTTCAAGGAGTTCTTGACCTGGCTCAGGGATCAGAATCAGCTCTGCACTTTGACTTTTTAGTGACTCTTTGGAGCAAGCTTCCTATCATTATTTATTTATACTCTGAAAACAAGTTCTCCAACTATATTCGCATGTCTAATAACAAATTTGACAATAAAAATTGGAGGAAAAAATGCACACCTCTGCACTTTGGGACTTTTTAGTGTCTCTATTCGCAAGCTTCCTTGCATTTTTATACTCTGAAAACATGTTCTTCAACTATATTCTCATGTGTAATAACTAATTTGACCATAAAAATGGCAAGAAAATGCTCACTTCAAGGATTTCTTGACATGGCTCATAAAGTAAAATGTGCTCTGCACTGTGAGTTTTAGTGACTCTATGGTGCAAGCTTTGTAGCAGTTATATACTCTGAAAACATGTTATCCAACTATATTAGCATTTCTAATAACTAATTTGACCATAAAAATGACAAGAAAATGATCACTTCAAGTACTTCTTGACCAGGCTCACAGAGTAGAATCAGTTATGCACTGTGAGTTTTTAGTGACTCAATGGCGCAAGCTTCCAACATTTTTATAGTCTAAAAACATGTTCTCCACATATATCCTCATGTCTAATAACTTAATTTGACCACAAAAATGGCAAGAAAATGCTAACTACAAGGAGTTCTTGACCTAGCTCAGTGAGTAGAATCAGCTCTGCACTTTGACTTTTTAGTAACTCTTTGGAGCAAGCTTCCTATCATTTTTATACTCTGAAAACAAGTTCTCCAACTATATTCGCATGTCTAATAACTAATTTGACCATAAAAATGACAAGAAAATGCTCACTTCAAGTACTTCTTGACCAGGCTCACAGAGTAGAATCAACTATGCACTGTGAGTTTTTAGTGACTCAATGACGCATGCTTCCTAGCATTTTTATAATTTGAAAACATACTCTCAACATATATCTTCATGTCTAATAACTAATTTGACCACAAAAATGGCAAGAAAATGCTAACTTCAAGGAGTTCTTGACCTGGCTCAGGGATCAGAATCTGCTCTGCACTTTGACTTTTTAGTGACTCTTTGGAGCAAGCTTCCTATCATATTTATTTATACTCTGAAAAAAGTTCTCCAACTATATTCGCATGTCTAATAACAAATTTGACAAAAAAATTGGAGGAAAATACACACCTCTAGGTGTTCTTGACCTTGCTCATGAGAGTAGAATATGCTCTGCACTTTGACTTTTTAGTGTCTCTATTCGCAAGCTTCCTTGCATTTTTATACTCTGAAAACATGTTCTTCAACTATATTCTCATGTGTAATAACTAATTTGACCATAAAAATGGCAAGAAAATGCTCACTTCAAGGAGTTCTTGACCTGACTCATAAAGTAGAATGAGCTCTGCACTGTGAGTTTTTAGTGACTCTATGGTGCAAGCTTTGTAGCAGTTATATACTCTGAAAACATGTTATCCAACTATATTAGCATTTCTAATAACTAATTTGACCATAAAAATGACAAGAAAATGATCACTTCAAGTACTTCTTGACCAGGCTCACAGAGTAGAATCAGTTATGCACTGTGAGTTTTTAGTGACTCAATGGCGCAAGCTTCCAAGCATTTTTATAGTCTAAAAACATGTTCTCCACATATATCCTCATGTAATAACTAATTTGACCACAAAAATGGCAAGAAAATGCTAACTACAAGGAGTTCTTGACCTAGCTCAGTGAGTAGAATCAGCTCTGCACTTTGACTTTTTAGTAACTCTTTGGAGCAAGCTTCCTATCATTTTTATACTCTGAAAACAAGTTCTCCAACTATATTCGCATGTCTAATAACTAATTTGACCATAAAAATGACAAGAAATGCTCACTTCAAGTACTTCTTGACCAGGCTCACAGAGTAGAATCAACTATGCACTTGTGAGTTTTTAGTGACTCAATGGCGCATGCTTCCTAGCATTTTTATAGTTTGAAAACATACTCTCCACATATATCCTCATGTCTAATAACTAATTTGACCACAAAAATGGCAAGAAAATGCTAACTTCAAGGAGTTCTTGACCTGGCTCAGGATCAGAATCAGCTCTGCACTTTGACTTTTTAGTGACTCTTGGAGCAAGTTTCCTATCATATTTATTTATACTCTGAAAACAAGTTCTCAACTATATTCGCATGTTAATAACAAATTTGACAATAAAAATTGGAGGAAAATGCACATCTAGGTGTTCTTGACCTTGCTCATGGAGTAGAATATGCTCTGCACTTTGACTTTTTAGTGTCTCTATTCGCAAGCTTCCTTGCATTTTTATACTCTGAAAACATGTTCTTCAACTATATTCTCATGTGTAATAACTAATTTGACCATAAAAATGGCAAGAAAATGCTCACTTCAAGGAGTTCTTGACCTGGCTCATAAAGTAGAATGAGCTCTGCACTGTGAGTTTTTAGTGACTCTATGGTGCAAGCTTTGTAGCAGTTTATACTCTGAAAACATGTTATCCAACTATATTAGCATTTTAATAACTAATTTGACCATAAAAATGACAAGAAAATGATCACTTCAAGTACTTCTTGACCAGGCTCACAGAGTAGAATCAGTTATGCACTGTGAGTTTTTAGTGACTCAATGGCGCAAGCTTCCAAGCATTTTTATAGTCTAAAAACATGTTCTCCACATATATCCTCATGTCTAATAACTAATTTGACCACAAAAATGGCAAGAAAATGCTAACTTCAAGGAGTTCTTGACCTGGCTCAAGGATCAGAATCAGCTCTGCACTTTGACTTTTTAGTGACTCTTTGGAGCAAGTTTCCTATTTATTTATTTATACTCTGAAAACAAGTTCTCCAAATATATTCGCATGTCTAATAACAAATTTGACAATAAAAATTGGAGGAAAATGCACAATCTAGGAGTTCTTGAACTTGCTCATGGAGTAGAATATGCTCTACACTTTGACTTTTTAGTGACTCTATTCGCAAGCTTCTTGCATTTTTATACTCTGAAAACATGTTCTTCAACTATATTCTCATGTGTATAACTAATTTGACCATAAAAATGGCAAGAAAATGCTCACTTCAAGGAGTTCTTGACCTGGCTCATAAAGTAGAATGAGCTCTGCACTGTGAGTTTTTAGTGACTCTATGGTGCAAGCTTTGTAGCAGTTATATACTCTGAAAACATGTTATCCAACTATATTAGCATTTCTAATAACTAATTTGACCATAAAAATGACAAGAAAATGATCACTTCAAGTACTTCTTGACCAGGCTCACAGAGTAGAATCAGTTATGCACTGTGAGTTTTTAGTGACTCAATGGCGCAAGCTTCCAAGCATTTTTATAGTCTAAAAACATGTTCTCCACATATATCCTCATGTCTAATAACTAATTTGACCACAAAAATGGCAAGAAAATGCTAACTACAAGGAGTTCTTGACCTAGCTCAGTGAGTAGAATCAGCTCTGCACTTTGACTTTTTAGTAACTCTTTGGAGCAAGCTTCCTATCATTTTTATACTCTGAAAACAAGTTCTCCAACTATATTCGCATGTCTAATAACTAATTTGACCATAAAAATGACAATAAAATGCTCACTTCAAGTACTTCTTGACCAGGCTCACAGAGTAGAATCAACTATGCACTGTGAGTTTTTAGTGACTCAATGGCGCATGCTTCCTAGCATTTTTATAGTTTGAAAACACTCTCCACATATATCCTCATGTCTAATAACTAATTTGACCACAAAATGGCAAGAAAATGCTAACTTCAAGGAGTTCTTGACCTGGCTCAGGGATCAGAATCAGCTCTGCACTTTGACTTTTTAGTGACTCTTTGGAGCAAGCTTCCTATCATATTTATTTATACTCTGAAAACAAGTTCTCCAACTATATTTCGCATGTTAATAACAAATTTGACAATAAAAATTGGAGGAAAATGCACACCTCTAGGTGTTCTTGACCTTGCTCATGGAGTAGAATATGCTCTGCACTTTGACTTTTTAGTGTCTCTATTCGCAAGCTTCCTTGCATTTTTATACTCTGAAAACATGTTCTTCAACTATATTCTCATGTGTAATAACTAATTTGACCATAAAAATGGCAAGAAAATGCTCACTTCAAGGAGTTCTTGACCTGGCTCATAAAGTAGAATGAGCTCTGCACTGTGAGTTTTTAGTGACTCTATGGTGCAAGCTTTGTAGCAGTTATATACTCTGAAAACATGTTATCCAACTATATTAGCATTTCTAATAACTAATTTGACCATAAAAATGACAAGAAAATGATCACTTCAAGTACTTCTTGACCAGGCTCACAGAGTAGAATCAGTTATGCACTGTGAGTTTTTAGTGACTAATGGCGCAATCTTCCAAGCATTTTATAGTCTAAAAAAATGTTCTCCACATATTCCTCATGTCTAATAACTAATTTGACCACAAAAATGGCAAGAAAATGCTAACTACAAGGAGTTCTTGACCTAGCTCAGTGAGTAGAATCAGCTCTGCACTTTGACTTTTTAGTAACTCTTTGGAGCAAGCTTCCTATCATTTTTATACTCTAAAAACAAGTTCTCCAACTATATTCGCATGTATAATAACTAATTTGACCATAAAAATGACAAGAAAATGTCACTTAAAGTACTTCTTGACCAGGCTCACAGAGTAGAATCAACTATGCACTGTGAGTTTTTAGTGACTCAATGGAGCATGCTTCCTAGCATTTTTATAGTTTGAAAACATACTCTCACATATATCCTCATGTCTAATAACTAATTTGACCACAAAAATGGCAAGAAAATGCTAACTTCAAGGAGTTCTTGACCTGTCTCAGGGATCAGAATCTGCTCTGCACTTTGACTTTTTAGTGACTCTTTGGAGCAAGCTTCCTATCATATTTATTTATACTCTGAAAACAAGTTCTCCAACTATATTCGCATGTCTAATAACAAATTTGACATAAAAATTGGAGGAAAATACACACCTCTAGGTGTTCTTGACCTTGCTCATGGAGTAGAATATGCTCTGCACTTTGACTTTTTAGTGTCTCTATTCGCAAGCTTCCTTGCATTTTTATACTCTGAAAACATGTTCTTCAACTATATTCTCATGTGTAATAACTAATTTGACCATAAAAAATTCAAGGAGTTCTTGACCTGGCTCATAAAGTAGAATGAGCTCTGCACTGTGAGTTTTTAGTGACTCTATGGTGCAAGCTTTGTAGCAGTTATATACTCTGAAAACATGTTATCCAACTATATTAGCATTTCTAATAACTAATTTGACCATAAAAATGACAAGAAAATGATCACTTCAAGTACTTCTTGACCAGGCTCACAGAGTAGAATCAGTTATGCACTGTGAGTTTTTAGTGACTCAATGGCGCAAGCTTCCAAGCATTTTTATAGTCTAAAAACATGTTCTCCACATATATCCTCATGTCTAATAACTAATTTGACCACAAAAATGGCAAGAAAATGCTAACTACAAGGAGTTCTTGACCTAGCTCAGTGAGTAGAATCAGCTCTGCACTTTGACTTTTTAGTAACTCTTTGGAGCAAGCTTCCTATCATTTTTATACTCTAAAAACAAGTTCTCCAACTATATTCGCATGTCTAATAACTAATTTGACCATAAAAATGACAAGAAATGCACACTTCAAGTACTTCTTGACCAGGCTCACAGAGTAGAATCAACTATGCACTGTGAGTTTTTTAGTGACTCAATTGCGCATGCTTCCTAGCATTTTTATAGTTTGAAAACATGCTCTCCACATATATCCTCATGTCTAATAACTAATTGACACAAAAATGGCAAGAAAATGCTAACTTCAAGGAGTTCTTGACCTGGCTCAGGGATCAGAATCTGCTCTGCACTTTGACTTTTTAGTGACTCTTTGGAGCAAGCTCCTATCATATTTATTTATACTCTGAAAACAAGTTCTCAAACTATATTCGCATGTTTAATAACAAATTTGACAATAAAAATTGGAGGAAAATACACACCTCTAGGTGTTCTTGACCTTGCTCATGGAGTAGAATATGCTCTGCACTTTGACTTTTTAGTGTCTCTATTCGCAAGCTTCCTTGCATTTTTATACTCTGAAAACATGTTCTTCAACTATATTCTCATGTGTAATAACTAATTTGACCATAAAAATGGCAAGAAAATGCTCACTTCAAGGAGTTCTTGACCTGGCTCATAAAGTAGAATGAGCTCTGCACTGTGAGTTTTTAGTGACTTTATGGTGCAAGCTTTGTAGCAGTTATATACTCTGAAAACATGTTATCCAACTATATTAGCATTTCTATAATAACTATTTGACACAAAAATGACAAGAAGAAAATGATCACTTCAAGTACTTCTTGACCAGGCTCACAGAGTAGAATCAGTTATGCACTGTGAGTTTTTAGTGACTCAATGGCGCAATCTTCCAAGCACTTTTAAGTCTAAAAAACATGTTCTCCACATATATCCTCATGTCTAATAACTAATTTGACCACAAAAATGGCAAGAAAATGCTAACTACAAGGAGTTCTTGACCTAGCTCAGTGAGTAGAATCAGCTCTGCACTTTGACTTTTTAGTAACTCTTTGGAGCAAGCTTCCTATCATTTTTATACTCTGAAAACAAGTTCTCCAACTATATTCGCATGTCTAATAACTAATTTGACCATAAAAATGACAAGAAAATGCTCACTTCAAGTACTTCTTGACCAGGCTCACAGAGTAGAATCAACTATGCACTGTGAGTTTTTAGTGACTCAATGGCGCATGCTTCCTAGCATTTTTATAGTTTGAAAACATACTCTCCACATATATCCTCATGTCTAATAACTAATTTGACCACAAAAATGGCAAGAAAATGCTAACTTCAAGGAGTTCTTGACCTGGCTCAGGGATCAGAATCTGCTCTGCACTTTGACTTTTTAGTGACTCTTTGGAGCAAGCTTCCTATCATATTTATTTATACTCTGAAAACAAGTTCTCCAACAATATTCGCATGTCTAATAACAAATTTGACAATAAAAATTGGAGGAAAATACACACCTCTAGGTGTTCTTGACCTTGCTCATGGAGTAGAATATGCTCTGCACTTTATTTTTAGTGTCTCTATTCGCAAGCTTCCTTGCATTTTTATACTCTGAAAACATGTTCTTCAACTATATTCTCATGTGTAATAACTAATTTGACCATAAAAATTAAAGGAGTTCTTGACCTGGTCATAAAGTAGAATGAGCTCTGCACTGTGAGTTTTTTAGTGACTCTATGGTGCAAGCTTTGTAGCAGTTTATATACTTGAAAACATGTTATCCAACTATATTAGCATTTCTAATAACTAATTTGACCATAAAAAATGACAAGAAAATGATCACTTCAAGTACTTCTTGACCAGGCTCACAGAGTAGAATCAGTTATGCACTGTGAGTTTTTAGTGACTCAATGGCGCAAGCTTCCAAGCATTTTTATAGTCTAAAAATATGTTCTCCACATATATCCTTATGTCTAATAACTAATTTGACCACAAAAATGGCAAGAAAATGCTAACTACAAGGAGTTCTTGACCTAGCTCAGTTAGTAGAATCAGCTCTGCACTTTGACTTTTTAGTAACTCTTTGGAGCAAGCTTCCTATCATTTTTATACTCTAAAAACAAGTTCTCCAACTATATTCGCATGT